>CP099853.1:10836942-11038975 GCA_030062745.1 Capitulum mitella
TATGCAGACCTTACTCCGGTCTTTCAGTACTGTAATGCTTCGTAACAGTGCGATACACACGGTTTTCAGCAGTGCACATATTATATTCCAGCACTGTGTACCCTGGATTTCACCGTCGACACCCTGCATTTTAGCACTTTGCGTCCTGGATCTCGGTGCTGTGCATCCTGTCTTTAAGTACTGTGCATACCGAACAACCTGTATTCCAGCGTTCTTCATATTGATCAACATTGTAGTGTAAACTGCTTAGTGTGATGATGCTGTCGGCTCAAGCTTGTCGGCATGAACACCTGCGGCTATCGCGGGTTATGTGATAGATTGGAGAAATACGACACTATTGCGAACTGCAAAATCACATCGCAAATCACATGAAATCATTTTCTGCATTTTGCTCTATCTTGAAATAATTTTAGCAGTTTGAACTATTTTCTAAAGAGCGGCATCATTTCGTCTATCCAGTGCTTCATTTGCATTGTACCAAGAAGCCCGGTTTTGTAAGTACCAAGATTAAGGGAACGTGTGCCTTATGAGAGCCTCAGACCGCGACGTCTGCTGGAGCTCTGCCAATAGATGTTTTCGAGGAACACGGCTCACCGGACGCCTGGACGCTGGGCGAGTTTGTGGCCGGTGACGCCCACTGGTACAGCGGCCGGCACTGTGCTGAACCCGCCTCGGCAACACCGGCCGAGCTCGCTATATCCAGGTGTATCAGAGAGATTAGCGCGTCCCCGCCCAACCGACTCCACCTCTTTTGACTCAGCCACCACTGTCTGTCGGCACGGACCGAGGCTACCTCTCCTGGCTCAGTCACCACTGTCTGTCAGCACGGACCGACGCCACCTTTCCTGAATCAGTCACCACCGTCTGTCAGCTCGGACCGACGCCACCTCTCCTGACTCAGTCACCACTGTCTGTCAGTACGGACCGACGCCACCTCTCCTGACTCAGTCGCCACCGTCTGTCAGTACGGACCGACGCCACCTCTCCTGACTCAGTCACTTCTGTCTGTGTTGACGTTGGTCTGTGCTGAAAACACAGACCGATGCCACCTCTCTCAACTCAGCCACTTCAGTCCGTCAGCTCTGTCAACATAGACCGACTCCGCCCCTCCTGGCTCAGCTACTTCTGTCTGTCAACACAGACCGACTCCATCTCTCCTGACTCAACCACTACTGTCTGCAACACAAACCGACCCCATCTCTCCTGACTTGCCACTAATGTCTGTCAATACAGATCGTCTCCTGACTCATCCATCACCAGATATCAGTCATGCGTTGATATGCGACCCACGTGACTTTCATCCACTCATGGACGCTTTCAGACGACCTATTCATAACTTTTCCGACTTTTTTTCTCCATATTTATGAGAAAAGGCAGGGACAGTACAGGAGCATGCCTTTGAGTCACAGCCAACGTCAAAACTCATTGCTTGAATGAAGTGTCTCATATAGCCCGTTTCGGATGGAGGCTTCCCGAACAGAACCTTCCCTTAAGCTTGTAAATGACAAAGGAATACAGAGTTTGGCATGTAGAAAAATGCCGTTTCGAAAGTGATACATCGTCATCATTCATGCTGACGTTGTTAGGCTTTGACGTATAGGTGAGAATAGCACCGGATGCCACTATATCCAGACGAGGTCGTGATTAATGCATACCCTTGTTCATGAACCCATTCAGATAAAACAGAAAGCTTCAGTTGAAGTAAGCGAGCTCCGCACGCCACGCTGCCATTTAAATTTCGTGACGCAGCGTTGTCAGGCAACAGAAAAACCGGATCAGTCATCCGGGGTGCCGCGGTGGAGGAGCGTCCTGGGCTGGGAGTAATGCGACCGGAGGAGCGTGCCAGGTTCTGACACGAGACTGCTGAGAGGCAACCTCCCGCCGATCGAGACCCGTTCTCCGGTCGTCGTGTAAGGTTCTGGCTCAGCTAGACTTGTTGCCGCGGAATGTGTGAGGAAATAGAAGACACAGCTATTTGATGGGTTTTCCAAGAGCTTAAGCATGTTAGCGCCAGTACGTCCGCGTGGCTGATGCCGAGAACACTTTACAGCGGTTCCAAACAAAACGTGACGATTGAAATTCTGGTGTTGCTGTCAAGTTACGGCGGCGTTTACTTGCCCGCCTGTTGGCTTCGAACTGGACGTTTTGCTGCAGAACACCCCTCTGCCGTGTGCTGTGGTCAGAGGGCGTCGGAGTGTTCTTACGTGGATGAACAAACTGAGCTGTCCCTTGGGCGGTAAATAACGCCCCGTCTGCTGACGTCATGTTACAGCCTCTTCAGTGGCCGGGAGGACCACTGCTGGTGATTTGCTGGTGGCGGGGTAATGATCAGAGGACGGTTGCCCGGTGCTGCTGCTGCTGATTGTCTGGTGACGGGGTGATGATTAAAGAATGGTTGTCCAGAGACTGCCGCGAAGTGCAGGTGCCCTGATGATATTGATGTGATAAACTAATGATGGGACATAAGTACAGCCCTGCCAGTCATTAACGCCGCCAAAGGCCACCAAAACGTGCAGGGCGAGGTGTTCACGATCTTTCACAAAGCCCGGAGGGGCTGCGGCCTGAATGTGCACGTATGCTTATACATATGCAATTGCATATGTAGATCAAAGTGCAGAGCACCTGTAGCAGGAGATGGCGTGCCGAGAGCTGCGGACGACGTTTTGGAGAGGCTGACATTCACCGGACGGCTCTGGGTGGCGAGTCGTCGTCACCGCTGTCATCAGAGGGGAAAAGAGGACGGTCCAAGCCTCCGTTTCACCGCCGTCACTGTGAGAGACATGACACTCCCACTGGTGCAGCCCGCACTGGGCACGACCAAACGGAACGCCCTCAGTCACGGGCACTGTGTGGTAAATGCGCATTTTAGCACCTTAATTCGGCATGGGAGCACCGATTGTGGAACACGTCTGCACGACGTAAAACGAGTGCAGCCAGTTAAAATCCGCGTGTTTCGGTTTTTTGGCGAATGTGACGTTAGCGTATAACGTTTATATGCTGTCGGGAACAGTGCTCATTCATTTAGGCACATGGTGCTCGAGTAAACACGGCGGATAATGTGAATATTGCAAGAAGCAGTTTTGGTGGCGTTTAGTGAAATTAGACACGCATGTGGCGTTCTGAGCTTGACTTGACATGAGTATCGTGATGTTCGTGGAGTTCGTAACTGTGCGACCTATGTGCATCCCCCATTAAGCTTTCTTTTTACATTACTGCGAATGTTCATAATGCACACATTCGCAGTTTCGTTGTGTACGGGACCTGTTGCATTTGTCTTCATACAACCTGTGGGAATGAATGTGTATGTATGCTTACACATATACAGTTGTGTATGTAGATAAAGACGTGAATGTATGATCATCCATATACACACACGACTGTGTCACAAATATTTTTGGGTCTGTACCTAACAAAAAAGCATATTGTGATCCACGTGCTCATCCGCATGCATGTATGTATGCTCACATTTATGGAAGTGTGTACATGTACACATGTACATTACTGATGCGCATGCACATTCGTATGCATGACCATAGACTGCATGAAGATTATGTGTTGAAGCAGTTACATGTGGGCGACCCAGCTGTGGATGCATGCACTGCATGCGCAGTAATAATGTGCATCACCATAAGTGAGCACATACTAGTGCTGCACAGTTCACGAACTCTGCAAGCATACGCGGCTCTTGCACTCACGGTTGGTCCATCTGGATTGCTCCCGGGGAGTGTCGGTGGGATTTTCGCGGCTTTTCGTGTCGATAGTGATGCGTCATGTTTTTGGCGTCCGCTATTTGTAATGCTTAGATACCTTTTGGAGTTGCGGCTTCAGAACTGCAGGAGCTGTTTAGCCTGATATCCGACCAATTTCGAAGGGTAAAGTTTTGCTTGCAGATGCCTAGCTACCTTGTTCCAAGATGTTCTCATTCCATCGCACGTCCGCAAATTCTCCCGCTATCCAGGGATCAGTGGCTGCTGAAAAAGCATCCGTCTCCCATCAGGTTAGTGTCTGCCACGAAAATTTGGCCCTTGTTTTCTAGCTGCGGTAATAATACAGCCAAACACACTTAAAACGAATCCACTTATAACGCGAAGAAATTTAGTTCCTTCAGAATCCAGCTTAAGAAGTCGGGTATAACGAAATCCGCTGTGACAAAGCTCCATTTTTCACATAAGTCCGAGTTCTGCGGCAATTAACCCGCCTCCGACTGGGGGGGGGAAGACGTTGACCGCCCGCTGGGGTTTTTCCGAGATTGCGAGAGAACGAAGAAATGAAATGCCACGAAACTTTGTGTACTTTTTACTTGATTTTTAAACCTTGTACCCAAGTTTTAGACCTCAGGTCAACTAAGTCCGCTGTCCTGACTTAGGTCAGGTAAAGCGGACCTACGTCCAAAAAGGTTTAGCGCCCTGTAACTTTTTCGCAAAACATAATATCACAACAAAGCTTTCAATGGTTGTAGATTTCGATAAATGGGAAAAATATGCCATCTTCGGAATTTTCAAGAAATATCCGGGTCATTGACGTAAGGTCAAACTCGTTTTCAACACGCCGTTTTTTAAATTGACGGATTTTTTTCGTAACAAATTGAGTGTCGAGAGATCTAGGCACCCATTCGCTGCAATGGACAAAGTGGCAGTGACCTCCGACCACTGACCCGGGGTCAGGTCACCAATAACTATTGTGAGTCAAAATGCACTGCCATCAAAATCGGCGATAAATGAATCAGATCGTGTGGAAAGTGACAGAACTGGCTCTGGCAGTTGTGGATAATACCAATAAGTTCAAAAAGTTAAAAATTGCAAATTTTGGGAATAAACAGGTTCTCACGAATATTATTATATCCCACGAATAAAGCTCCACCCATTATGTAGGCTGATAATTACTGATTTTTTCAACATTTAGCACGAGAAACCATCGCAATAACCACTAGGATCAAGAAACAACACTTTGAAAGACATATTTTGCGGAGACAAAAGAACGCCAAAATTAGTTGCTCTTAGTTTCATGCCGCTTTGTCTGAGGCGCCCGCTGTGCACCTTTGCGGATATCGCCGTGTCTTTAACTCAACGTTCCCGCATGCATGTTTACACAAATCGGAGAAATTAGACGTGCATCGGCATCTGCGGACTTTTACTTGTCCACTGGTGCATATATCTAGACTTTATTAGTCACAGCCCTTGAGATCCAAGCCGTTTCTCGGTCTCATGTAGGCGGCTATGAGAAAACATATATAGGGCGTAAATGGCTTACATATTATCTAAAACTAAAAATGAGGCCAGGTTCGAGCTCTACTCGTCACAAACTTTCCAACGGCGTGGTTATTTTTATCGTGCGACCAACTGTTCGGGAGTTAGGGGGTGGGGCGGTTAACCACCCCCGCCCAGTCGGGCGTGCATGTCTCCGGCCCACAATCGGGCGCGGGTTATGGCAATTTTTAGTCAGGCTGAAAGCTTCCGATCTTCTAAACAGCATGAAACAGAACAAGAATTATTCAATACTCTCGTGCTTATTACCTGAAATCTTTAAAACGGAGGCACCCTCACGAAAGATGAGGTTAGGTTTTTGGCGATGGTACTCGTTTCTTTGATGAAGGCACATTCGTTTCTGGTCTGCCGACGCTTTGATGGGATGGGGACATATTGCCCCCTCTCCTGATCTAATCAACCAATAGCCACAAAAATTTCGTGGGAAGGAACGTGGCATAGTGGATTTTATTCCTTACAGCATGAATGACGTAGGTCACTCTTTGAATGTCAACCAAGTAAACTCTGGAATTAACAGTGGCTCTCCTTTCCTCAAAACTACAGAACCGATGGTAATGTAAGATCTACAGAATCTTGGTCCATACAATGACCTAGCATCCTGCGAAGCGAGGTGATCTGGGTCTGGTCAAACGATGTCACCCCAAGTCAATATTCTAAAGTGTTGCATGTCGTCGAAATCGATCATAATACAGTCTGGTGCGTAGCATATCCTTGCATAGCCGTACGTTGGGTGACTGGCTTAGGTCAGCTTAGGTCATCCGAGGTCATCTGAGATAAAACATGCATCCTTACAAAATGCAATTGAGGCCGTTCGGGTGTCCACGGAAAAAATAAGTAATTTTTCATTTACACTAATAGACCATGGATATTTCAGCTGCCCTGACCTAGCCCTCTCGTGCTTACTGCGGTTATCATTCGGTCAGTGTTGTCACTGCTTTTCCACTTGACCCATTTACAGAACGCCGCCATGCATGACTACGGTCAACCTCCATTGACCTAAACTGACATGCGCCCGGTCGCCGCCGACGAAAAATCACGGAGGTTAGTGTCCTCACTTGACCTCAGAAACGCCAACGGCATTTCAAATCCCAATATGATGTCAAAGACGAAGACAAACGCTGTTCAGTTCAGTTCAGTTTATTCGCGATTCTTTCCACCGCGAAGATTACTGTTTGATCCCAGTCATTACAGTACAGCGCATGCGCAATAGCCATACAGATAAAACTAGACAATCAGACACGTCAAGTTATAGCGGAAAATTAGTCAAGTTTGCGCACAAGCTCTCCACGGGTTCGAGAGGCGGTGATGTCCGGCGGCAGGCGGTTCCAGGACGAGGCCGCGCGATACGAAAAAGCCCTGCTGGCCACAGACAAACGGAAAGTCAGCGGCTCTAAGGAGCCGGACGCCGACGCCCGGGTGGCACGCTGGGACGCAGCGGTACGTGGAATGAACAGGGACCGGACCGCCACCGGAGTACGCGAGTCGTTCAGGGCTCGAAAGACACCAATGCTGTCGCGCCTCGCAGCTAGGTCACATACGGCGCGCCAGCCTACAGCCCGCCAGAAAAGCATGAAATCGTTCAAAGTTTCTTTACCTTAATCGTTGCATAATTCACCATAGAACTGCATACGTTGTGTTCAAAGCTATGTTTACATCCGGGTCATTTTTAGGTGAATATATTTGGACAGCTACTGGAAATTTCAGATTCTTGGCGCTGGCCGTTTGTTGGTAGTCTCACAAAAAGGGACGTTGGATGTCAGCCAGCCCCCTCTTCCGGTGAGGGCTAAAAAACCCTACAAAATTGTGCGGTTTGAGTTGTCAGTGATATATGCATCACACTCGTCACAAGCTAATCGTGTCAGAAGATATGCCAGTTACAGGTTGCACAGTCGGTTTCGTATATGTCGTACAGTTCTTATAGCTAGCATCCGCAAAAACACCGGATAAGTAAGAAATTTTTGAAGTTATCCTTACCTTAACTGTTGCATTATAAACCACATAATTGTATATGGCGTGTTCTTTTCTATGTTAAATGGCAGCTCACTTTTAGGTGCATAAATTTTGCTACAATTTTTGTAGATATGAGCGCGCATTTTGTACATATGTCTGCATCAACTAGCAAGGGAAAAGCATGATTTGCTGGGTTCGCGTAGGCAGTACGACATAGGCCTGTTTTGAAAGCCGGTAAAGTGAGAGATAGAAAGCCATGCTAGTTAGAAAGCCGTCATATATCTGGTGACACAACTGGTTGTAAATCACGCAGAGTTACGATGCTGATGACCATGTGTATGTATAACCCTTTTTATTTGTATGTGTATTTCTTGTATGTATGTGTATGACCCTTACCCCTAAGTACCCCAAAACAAATGTGCTACACATTGTATGGATTTTGCTGCCTAAGCGGCAGGTCATGATGTCATGGTCGTGGAAAACAGCGAGATAATATGGCCGGCGTGGGAAAATGGCGATCATATGCCTGACGAGGCAAAGAGGTAGATCCAGAGTGGAGGTAGGTCCGGAGTTTTATTAAAGCATAATATCAGGCATGTTTCAGGTCATAGCTCTCCTGATCTGGTATTTTAACAACCCTGTGACAAACAGCCCCGGAAAGAATAGCCTCACGCTGACCATCGCGTGACATCAGGCTGTAAGCGTAGGAATGGGGGGAGGTATTAACCCCATTCTGTTACTTTTTTGTACAAGCCATATAACATTCCATAGGAAGAATCGCCCTAGTGTGCCAAACCTCCTCCTCGCACCTTAACTTTTGCTTAACTTAACTTTTGCTTTAACTTTAACTTTAACTTAACTTTTGCTCGAGATTTACAATGTAAACACAAGTTCCGCAGTCGGTGCTCCTTTGCCGCATTGCAAGCGAAGAAGTGCAGATGTCAGAACCGGTTTAGCGTTTTGGAGAGAGATGTTGGGTCAGAAGTCCGGCTCCGAAAATGACCGTACTTTGTTCTGAGCGATGGATGGTGGCATACCAAATGCGCTCCTAAGGCATCTTGAACAGTTACTGGGCGTCCAGCCTTGGTGAGCTGGCCAGCGCGTGACCAGCCTTCTGCGTATGTCCATTGGGACGAGTCCGCCACGTGAGACGTGCGGCACGGTTCTCACCGCACGTTTCGGCGGGAGCTTCGATCGCAGTGCTACAATGTACAATACAATATCATAGTGAGCGAATACGGGCTTCGCCCGGTATTCGCGCACTATAATATTGGTTCCCAGGTCGTAGTGTCGTGTGCATCCACACCCTATTATTTTTTTCACTCATGCGGGCAGCGAGGATGGCTGATTTACGCCACTGCTCTTTGAAAACGTAGAGTGATTACGAACGACATTCATATAAAGGCCATAAATCATTCCTTCTGTTCTATAATAATGGTAAAACTAGTATAATCTGTATAATTTTATTGGTGTCTTGGTATGCTAGGCCAGGTTAGGTCAAGACGGCGAAAACGGACATTGCCCGCTTCTCGTATAAATGTGCTTCCTTTCACTGTCATTCGTGTGAGGACACCAATATTGTTTACACCGTGTCTTCTAGCTCTCCATGCCTTCCTTCGGAGTTTATGATGACACTAAGCCATATCAAACTTAGCAAGGTCTTCAAGTAATGCTGATGTCCAGCAGACCTAAGATAGATCTTCGCAAAAACAGAATATTTTGTGGTGCCTTGACATGACCTGATCTGATGTCACTGCTTCATCACATGCCAGGTATGACGAGATGTGTAGTTTCTTGCCCGTGACATTTTCCAAGTATTCAGAGCAATCCAAAAAGGCCCTATCACGTCATTAACCTCACATGAACTTTAGAAGGCAATGATAGGGCATGAGGCAAAATACGTCTAGCGCTATTTTAAGTGCAATGTTGTTCCTCGTCTTGAGCGAGCGATGCGACAGCTAGCACGGGCAGCTGATATTACACTGAAATAATCATATCTGTTGACCTGGCATGACCGAAGCCTGGGGTGGGCCTCAAAATAAGCAATGCCGGAGCTAAAGATAACTTCTGCGAGACGGGGTGTATTCCGCCCGCCTTTTGTCGTTCATAATATACCGATTGATACATAATGCACATTACTGTTCACAGCAGGCGTAAACACTGACGCATTCACACTTGTTTCAGCAGCTTTCGTCGAGCCGTAAGAGACCAAGCCTAAAAGTCCCGGTCAAGGTGGGGTATACTCGGGGTGGATTGTTGAGGTGTTCCGCCCGAAAATTCGCGTGTCCAGCCATTTTTTTTATCAATTCGATCCGCATAATTGCTGGGGTGATATTAGATATTGGAGCCCGTGCCAGGCATAGTTTATTGCATAGACCCGGACTACTACTGCCGGTCGAGGGATTCCAGATAACGCCTGATTTTGTAGCGATAGTTTTATGCATCGTTCATGGTGTAACACGATCATATGGTACTAGGCTTAACGCTACATTGGTCAATTTCCAGCTGACCCGCGGGCCAGAAACAGAGCACTGGGGCGATTCTGGCTCGTCTTGCCAGGACTGGGGGACCAGCGCTCTGAGTAACTAAGGTACCCGACTGTAGCAGATTTCTAACTGTCTGCGTGATAGCTGAACAAGTAACGACCTCGCCGCTCGTGCCAGTCTTTCTCGCGAGTCAGTCACAGAGAAAATCCTCTAAGTCCAACTCTTTTTCACTTCACAGCCATTCACCAAACACCTACACCGGCATCTACTCTATTCGGAAACCCTTTCACTATGCGTTTAAAATAGCAAGATCACACACGACGACGAACGGTGCACTACCTATACTCCCTAGAGACGGAAACGGTCCAGGCTAGAAGGTGCAAAACTGGCGTGATACCAACCAAGAGGAGACGTCCACGTCATCGAACGGGGGAGTAAATCGGTGGCGTGAGGGGCGTTAACTGTCGGCTGGACCAAAATTGGAGCGGGAGGCGTCGCCTTACGATTCCAAGAAGCACAGGATGTTGAGCTGCATTGTCCGTGGCTTATACTGATTTTTTCACGGGAAATATTGAATCTCATTACTCGTAAAATGCCAACAACTCCATCATTCTAAATGATATCACCATGGGCGCCACAGACGACTTTGTCTGCGACGTTGCTCTCGGCCTCGAATGGCTGAACAATGGGACAGTTCTATAAATAGAGATATGTATAGGAACTCTTAAGAATTTTACTTCAAGGTACTTTAGAATTGAAGAATTCTTGGGATTGGAAAATAATTTGTGATACCGGTAGCTTCAGTGCATCCGGCCGGCCATCACCAAGGCTGTTATATTGACATCCGGTGCATCCGGCCGGCCACCACCAGGACTGTTATATTGACACGCTTTTCCTCTGGGCTCTGACATGCTTTTTCTGAATGGGGCTGAGAATTCGGATTCGGATGATTCGAACATTCGGCCGAAGATGTGCATTCATCGCATACTTGGACTTTGTTTTTTAGATCCGAATATTCGGAATCGGACCATTTTTACGTCCGAATATTCCACTGTTAGTCCAATATTCGATATTATTTTGCATTTCGTCATGGAATCCGCACGTATATGTAAGCCAGATCATGCATAACCAAGCAGAATACTAATCAGGGCTTTCACTAGCGTTATGGTTGCTTGTGGCCTCAGTATGTCTGAGACTGCGATGCAGTGACACTAGGTATTCCCCCACGGTGGCAGTGGTTTGCGCCCGGAGTTTTGTGGGCTATACGTGGTCCCGCGAGTAACGGTGGCGCGTGTCTCCTGTCTGGCCACCACTGGCAGAAGCGCCTGCACGGATCATTCGGTGTATGAAGCTGAAGGGCACCGGAGAAAGTAAATATCACCCTGTTTACATTGTCTTTTTATTGCTGTGTATTGAAAGTAATGTAACGAAGTGACATGTTTTTTAATGCATTAATTGGCATTGTACGCGCAATGCCAATTTCACAAACATGCTGGCTTCCCCATCCTAAAAAAATACATTGCATGGAAAAGTTATAGTGAAAAGCACTGTTTATGCTGTGCCAATGAAATATTGAGTTCAAGACCAAGACTGATAGCATCTCAACCTCGGTAGCAGCCCTTTTCGAATGCTAACTGCAATTATTTATGAGCTCACGCAGAGCTTGATTTTAAGGAGGGGACTACCAATTTGGAGAGTACCTCGGTTAACTATTGGGATTAACATTGATGCAATGGTGAATGAGAGTGCGCCTATTTCGTTTACGTATCCGTCTTTATAATTTGGTGTCTATGCTTTCCTGGGCTGTTTTGAGCCTTAGCTAAGTAGAGGTTGTTCAACGAACTCTGACCCCATTTCCTGTTCCCGATTGTCCAATCCAGATAAACGGCATAATTTTGCGACGGAAATTTAACTTGCCAGCAGAATGAAACCGCTACGTCATAGCCAGCCTGGCTCTCTAAAGGCCCGGAAATAACTTGCAAATAGCCTGATATAGTAACGAGCACTACCAAAGACCGAATGGATTTGCTCATCAGCATCATATTGATCACGGATACGGTGGCGGAGACCAAAAATAAAGATTCCTACCAATTCCAAAGCAGCTGCATACGATTTCCAGTATCTGAATGGTTTCATTTGATCTATAATTCCCAGTGCAATCATTCCGAAGCACCGCCAGCTCGATGGTTTGCCCTCTGGTTACACAGTAACATGAGTGCCCGAGTCCCGTCTGCCACTGACGTCATGCCCCTCCCCTGCCTCGGCAGCGCCCGGCTGCCGTCCGCCCGGTGCTCGGCGCCGGCCCCAACTAACCTGTCAATGCAATACCAAATCTGTCTAATTTTTATGATACATATTGTTTCGATTGTACCTTTTGGGATCCAATAAAACTGGCTTCTAAAGATTCGAATATCTGGTCCGAATATTCTAATGAGCTCATGCGAATATTCAAATACAAAAACATCCTAATTCTTCGCTCTAGTTCTGTCGCCTGACCTGTGCAGTCTGTTTGAATTCTTTTACACTGATGGTTCTGGTGTCCCTGCATTGAAGCCCATGATATCCGTGTCGGTACCACTGTAATGATGCATGTGATTACGAGTGAGCCGACAGGCGAAGCGAGTCCTTCAGAGTTGATGCCTCTCCCCGCTCCTCTTACTGCACCGATTCCAGCGCTCATGGACTTCCGAATGCAAATATTGGTATCAACGTCATAGCTAGTAATTTTTCACGATCGTGGCACAAACTGGAGAAAAATCGGGTTGCCGCATTGTCGTTCGTTTTCGAGTATGAAATGTATGGCTTGACAACAAACCATACACATATCGAAGGACCATACAGGCCGCCAGCAGGTTTGGTGGAAACCAAATCGCCTTCATTGGCGGTGAACAATGTTGCATTTGCCGGAACATATTCTTTTTCTCCATTTGACAGCAAGCGTAACATAAACATAAACGTGACATAGTTGGTTGGTTATTGGGGCTTAGGGGCGCACCGACTGCAGGGTCATTCGGCGCCCAATAAACGTGACATAAACATACAGAGGAAACCGTCAGCGACGGGTTACTTGGGTAACAGTGGCCTCTAAAACAAATTCTGAATTTGAAAAAAAGAACGAAAAACCGCCCATTTGAACCAAGGTAGCGAAAATATAGTCTGTAGATCTAGAGGCTAATATACGTAATTCCCGGAAATATACATTGTCCCTAATCCTATACTTACAAAGGTTCATTGTGATTCCCGACAATCTTCCCGTGTGCCCTGTTCGGCCGTGTCTTACTGACAGCAGTTGCATGACATCACGAACAGACACAGGCTTGCGTTCATTGGCAGTGTCATATTGTCGACTGACTGCAAAATTTGGTGTTGAGGTAACTGTATTTTTAATGCTCCTCTGCTCATAAAAATAAATGCTGAAAACGTTCAGTCACATATTTTAGACCAACCATGTATATTTCTAAGGCCGATCACAATGATAGCCTCTAATGTGGCTCCACAATCCATGACGTTTCCGTACACTCACAATGTAAGAAATCTGTAAGAATGTAAGCATGTAATAATGCATGTATGATAATGTATATAATAATGCAATGCATAATAATGCATGTAAGAAATGTAAGACCATACGCTTTGCATTGTATGTTCGGTTCACCTAGAAATTATATGGCACCATACGGCGCCGGGAATGAAGCTGAAGGATGGAGGTGGCAGGCTGAAAGCCAAATTTAAGGAATATCAAAGGCTTCAAAATTCAAATTGGCCCAAGCTGGATATGATGTCTACCATATGCTGCATTGGTTGATACACTGCACATGTACAGCTGCATACACACACACACACACACACACACACACACAAACGGTGGCTTTAGCGACCAACACACAACTAAAACGTAAACAAGCTAGAAAAGCGCCAATTTATCCTCCCTCGGTTTTGTTTTGAAGCGAAAAAGTTGTGTACGACGTTATCGGGCTGCAAATTCTTATGTATATTGGAGCCCGGGGCCGGGAAATGAAATCAATCCACCGAGTTTAATCACTGGAGGCACCGAGGGCCGGCAGGCCCGAGGTGCCTCCAGTGATTAAACTCGGTGGATTGATTTAAAAAAAACGAGGCCAATGGATTTAATTGCCTTCCCTGGGCGGAAATATTTTTACCATTTACCATTTGCTTAAGAGGCTCATTTCTGATTAACAACAAAAAATATTTGGGGAATCGCTGTCTCTAGTCAACCATATTCCTATTATATGATATTTCTTTGTGATATTTACAATATTTGCAATCAAACCATATTGCAATATCGGGAAAAATTTTAACGGGCGTTATGAATAGTGTCGAAAATTGTGATGGCGTTATCACAGGCATCTGTAGTTTTTAACATCTCAAACCATGGGAACGTCCACCTCGTTCAGAAGTAACGGAGAAGTAGCAAGAGATTCCGCATGGGCCTGGCAGGCGTCGACCACTGCTTTGCTTCAGTCACGGCCTGCCTTTTTGCTGTAGTTTTATTTACCGCTGTTGTATCTCGCCTTAGTGTGTTGGTGCTTTACACATCTGTGATACGAACACATCAAAGAAAATACATCGGAAAAAATGTGTGTTCACCTACACTGCGTCGTTGACATGAATCATTTCTGAACAAAGATGACACCGGTCAACACATGCTTCATTTCTCAAATCATATCCTTTCCGAATATCGTGTCAAGTTTACGTTTGGGAAAACCAAAATGCCCTGGGACCAAATGGTTTCCCAAATATTTTAAAATGGCTTGCAGCGGCCCGGAACCGGAAGCTAGGAGACTTTTGAGAGCTTTTGAATTTGCGTGCGTGAGAAGTTCGTTTTATCAGCAGATGACGGACTGGAGTGGTCGGTTCAGGGGCCCGGAAATGGGGGGCGCTTCCGCCCAGAACTAAGTCTGGGCGGAACTTGATTGGGCTGCAGAGGCTTCGCCCTGTTATCGCTGGCTGAGCGAGGCCATGAGCATTAAGGCGTTGGAAGGGCAGGAAGACTCCAGCACCTCCTCCCTCCCCCCCTCCGGATGCACGCCGGGTGGGTCGACTAATCGTGGACCGCAGGGCAGCCTGGTCGATCGAGCCAGCCGAGGACTCGGCTCGAATTTGCCGTCTGCGCGCTCGGTTCACTGTGCAGCTCACTTCAGACCGTAAAACAAACTGCCTACTCGAGGCGGCGGTCCATGACGTGGAAACACCGCCAGTCATCGATAGCGGAAACGCCAGTGTACTTATTCGTGCTGGCAACTGGGTGTGCGGTTGAGGCAACCACGTCATCCAATACAGACTGAAATACCTCCCATATATTTTTGCCTAAACGCTAGACCGAGACAAAACAAAAATTTATGGAATCGCAGCAAAGCACAGCTGAAAGGTACGCCGTAACAACATTGCCATAAAAAGGCGGAGTGAAGAACACTTGTGAAAGGAGGTCGCATGGACGTGGTGGTGGCGAGATAGTTTCTGTTCTGTCCCGCGCTGTAAGAAACGCAACCAAACACAAAACACCAATGTTGACGGCGTTCCTCAGGGGACGTTCGAATTCACACCGAACGATGGAACCCTCACAGGACATTCGGGTCGTTACCGGACGTTGGAATAACACCGAACGTTGGAACCGCCCATCGAACGTTCGGACGCTCACCGGATGTCGGACTCTCGCTGGGAGGACTTTCAGGTACGGCCGGGACGACGGCGTTGGAGTTGAGTGGAGTTGAGTGGAGTTGCCGCCCTCAGGCCGTGTCTGCCACTCAAGATGCGTTTGTTTCGTTTCTCTCCGAGTCGAATAATATCTGTTTGACCCGTTCAAGTTACCTCGTGAGAGAGAGCCACGAAGTTTGCCGTCTCTGCTATCATCGTAGCCGTTTTTATGACATTGCTGCCCGCAGAGCATCCTTGTGTAGCCAAAGCGTAGCCAGAATGGGGTCAGAGGGGTCAGCTGACCCCATTTAGGAGCAGAGGTTTCCAAGAAAATGGTTATCGTGAGATATGAGAAAACAAAACGATTTTAAAAGTACAAGGAATGCACTGCTATTTTTCAGAATTTCCAGGTGTGATATCTAATACGGTCGATTTCCTCATGTGTTTAACAAAATGGTTAGAGAATAAGAGTAGTGTCAGACCTGTTAATTTTAGCCTTGACTCCCCCCCCCCCCCTCCAGCATACGTGAATCCTGGCTGCGCTACTGTTTGTAGCCACTGGGTTTAAAATATGTCAGCCAGTGAATTCAGCGCTTGTTCTTCGCCAAGGTCAAGGTCAGATCAATGAAAGGTTAGATTTCATTGTTACTCTTTATTACACTGTCGGTGCCAAAAATAATGGGTGACCATCGCATTCGAGAGTTCTGAGTAATGAGAAGGATAAAAAAACCCTGTCGTCGCTGAGGTCAGCGACAAAAATTACAGTATGACATGTTCAGTCATCTCCAAGTAATGTAAGGTTACTGACCTCACATTACAATCCGGAAATTGCCACTGGTCTTCCAAAATCAGGTATGGTGCAGAGCATATGTTCAGACAGTTACGTAACGAAAAGTGGCCACATGCTTCGTCAGACGCGTGAAGCAGAAGTCAAAATATTGCCAAAATCTTGAAAAACGGTTTGTTACTCTGCAAGCTCTCAAGAATGGCATGGTGATTCGATGGCCTCACGTGACCCGGTAAGGTGTCTTTTGGAAATGATGCTTAAAGGTTTGAAGGTCGGATACTGCAAATTTCCGGTTGACGTAGCCGCCGCTCATCGGCATTCTAAGGAAAATCCGATCCCCCAAGGCGATTCATACCAGATGGTTTCGTCCCCACCGCGCGTGATTCCGCGCAGATTCCCAAATGACGTCACCGAGGGTACACCTCCAACCAACAGACAGCCGCATGCATATCGTACAAAACATTTAAGGAATGGAACGGGAGCGAGATCAAGGTATTATGCGACGAAATGAATGGTGGTCAACTGTAACTGGAAAATTAACTGTAACAACTGTAACATTTTAGGAGACAATATAGGAGGCAGAGCTTTAATCTAGGACCCAGTTAGCCAATTAACGGCAGGACGATCCGCCGAGTCTTGTGACCAAGATGCGCTGGCAGAATGAAACATTTATGGGTTTAGAGCCAACAGATAGACACAAAGCGGCACCCCAAGGTTACGAAATTTTCCGTACACCGTAGCTGCAGCCGCGTAGTAAAACTGCCCAAGGAAATCCAGCGAACTTGAATGCCCCAGCCTTCAGAGCATTTGAACACCATCCCGACCGGTCAGATCACTTGACAGGGCGAACTGGCCGGATGCCCGTGTAGCCCCGGCCGGTGTGCCGAGGAGAGAATGTGCTCGTGTCCCTCTCTGGGCTGCCCGGCTGAGATCCAGTTGGGACCCAGTCGGCCCAGGCATCCGATCCGGGACTGGGCTCGGGACTGGTTAGGTCCGGTCGGGCTACTCCATCTAATCGGACAGCCTAGTCAATGCCGAACCGAAGCCTGATCGCTCGCCAGGCTTGGGCCCTGTCAAGAACTGGCCATTTCGTGATGCAGAGGACAATCAGGGCTCGGTTGGTTTGGCCACCGTTGGTCAGTCAGATCCCGGCTGGGGCCTGGTCGGGACCGAGTCTAAATGCTGGCTGGAAACGCACCACTATCCCCGTTCATAGGCTTCTGACCAGGGGTGGAGGTTTGCAAAAATGACTGGAGTTGGGGGAGACGCTAATTTTGATCAGTTCTGATGTTTTGGAGGCCTAGACTTAATGTTAAAAATCCCACAGTATGGGGGGCCGGCCGTCCAAAAAACCTAAATTCCTAAGTTCCATCCATGTTTCTTATAGTCTGTATTCATCGAAGTACATCAAGCAACATCAACATTCGATTTGCGAAATGTAACGAGCAGTCAGAGGTGCCACAATGGCAAGTTCCATCTACGAGTGTATTTTAGATTTCACTGGGCGGGCATGATCTGGAGGGTGTCAGAGGGCGCCGATGTGGGCCAGAGGCGCCCGACATATTTACAACATATTGAGAGAGGGTGTGTGCACAGGCAGCCCAGAGACATAACTTTCTCAGAGAAAGATGCCTTTGGCCGAAAAATGCAATGTACGGTGGCCGGCGCACTCTATTAAAAGCATTTATGGCCCATTTCGGACAGCTGGAACCCCGACAACACTTACCCCTATTCCCGGAGGGCTGGGCGGTTTGGTCGATTCCCGGCAGGGGGGGGGGCAGATTCGGCCCCCCTGGGATCTTGAGAACTACACATCCGATTTCATCGCAACAAATGGCAATCCATTTGCCACGACGTAAACTACACTTAAAAGCAAAAAATAGCAAAAATTAAGATTTAGAAAAGGATGGATACAGGGGCAAAAATATCAAAATGGGGGTACTTTTTGACTTTTTATAACTCCGTTAAAGGCAAAAGTACGTTTTTGGTGTCTTCTAGTCATATTATGCTAAAGAAGAACAAATGTTATTACAATGTTTGTATAATGTTAGGATAGACGGTGCCAGGGAAATGAAAAAGGGGAACTGTCATAGTCATATGCTCCTTAGATCAACTTGTGACCTTTGACCTTAGATGACTTCCAGTGACCTTGGAATCATTTGGAATGATCTCGTGTGCATTAAATATTGTCTGTAAACGTTTTCAATCCTTGGAATTCACTCTATTTCAAAAACTTCATTTTACGGCTAATGTGATATAGGGTACGCGCACTGACATTTTAGGTCATAACTCCGTAACCCGCTGTCAAGCTAAAACTTGATATACAAGTAGAGGACAGCCTTCTACGTCATACATATTTCGGCTTTGACATTTGAAGGAAATAGCGCCGAAATTATTATCATAAAGCCAAATTCTGACTTTCCACCTTAACCTGACCTTGTAAAGTGACTTCAGAGGAATAAAATTGTGTTTGCAAGCTGCCCAAATATTTAGCTATACATCCATATAAAGTTTTAAGTTCTATCTTAAAAACGCTATTTTTGGCAGCCATTTTCCTTTTACCCTCAACAGGGCCAAAAATGTCCTGAGGTGTCTCCAAAAACGTTGCCTGGCTCCGCCCCTGAGCAGAATGAAATTTCGAAATTTTGTCACAGTACGTAGAAAGAGAAGCTAGGAATAGTCACCAAGTTTCGTGAAGCTGCGTCGAAAAGCCTGGAAATGGCAAACAAAAAACCCGCGGGGGGCGGATTTAGCCCCCTGCCGGGAATAGGGTTTAGCCGTGCTAACCTAGGCGCCCGATGGCCGTTAGGTCTGAGTGGACCGCAGTGACGACGCTGCTTAGCTTCAACAGGCAAATCCAAACTCACAAGAATGCTCACGAACAGTGTACCCTCCATTATTGTTTTCACTCCTACAAGCTCCACATGACCGTCATGATAAGTCAGAAGAGGCAGACGCTGCTTCCTGTGTCGGTACACATCACGGAGCGGCTCTCATATACGTAGACCCGATAAAAGGGCAGGACGCTGTGATGCCTTCCACTGAGACTCGCGTTGGTATCCCAGCTATACTGCCTTATAAAAATTATCCAGTCGGCTCAGAAGCTCGAAACACGCCGCACGGCCATGCCATGAGGACGCCAACTCATGATTCCCCGCTCCACAGGGCCGGTGCACTCCGGATCAGCCGCCACACAGTCGCTCGCATGCGTACACGTCGCAGTGGCGAGACTAGGCCGCGGAGGCAGGGAGGCAGTGTACATGGAAACCACCACACACCCCAGTGCCTCATCAGCCAATGCAATTGGGAAACTCAAATGTGGCCATAATCATACAGGAATTATTCCAAACGCAGGCAAAACAAACCAGAAACAAAAAAACATCATATACGCTTTAACTCCTTGAAAGCGAATGAGTGAAGCATAGGGTCACTAGACGGAGCCTTTCCAGATACAACAGTTTTACGTCATAACACCATCACAGAGCAAAAGACTACAACGCCGCACATCCGCCACGCTTTCGCTCGTAACAGTACACGAAGCAGAAGAGCTGAAACGACAGATGATCACAGATCGGATAACCATCCTGTCGCTGGCTGGTGATGTGCTGGCGTAGCTGCTTGTGTACCCGTCTATCTGCGTGTTGCATCGCCAAGTTCTGGAGCAGCCAGCCGATGCGCACGTGCAGCTAAATCCGAGCGAGCCTCTGTGCCACGTGAATGAACCCTCGGTGCCGATTGCTGATGAAACCCACCAGGCGCTTTGCAATGCCAGCCTCGCTGGTGTAGGTCGGACTCGTAATGAAACAGAAGTCGGCATCGAACTGTTTCAACACAGCCATCCACGAAGTCTGTGACACGTATAGCTGTAACGGAGTTCATAATGGAGTACTGTGTGAATGCTTTAAGATATAGTGTATAATTACATTAATGGTAAGAAATGTGTTAGGATTATTTGAGTTTGAAACCATTGGAAAAGTGGAAAGGTATATAATCTAACCTACCATTAGGTAAAACACAAAGTAATTATTGGAATATCATTAGGTAATATTATCTTACGTAATATTACAATATCATTACATAAAATACAAAGTAATAATTTAAGACAAAGACCCTGTCAGCAGTCTGAAGATGCTAGGTGTAGATTTGTACAAAGTGTGAAAAATTGGTGTAAGTTTCCATCATTATCATTATCTATCATTACGACTGATCCTGATCACTCACGAGCCAGGTACGGCGGCTGCGAGCGCTTCCGGTGCCTCTGTCTAACAGCCGTGTGATATATCTGGGTGCTTCATCTTAAAGGCGACGAAGCCGGCAATAAACGCCAGACCATCGCGCTCCAGTTCCACTTGGTTTGTGGGGGCAGCATCATCACTCGGCTGGCCGTCTGTGACTCTGGTGTAGATATGGCCGACCTCCACCGGATCAACCCCGTCCGGACTGACAAACAAAAAACACACATTTCATGTCCACAAGTGGGTGATACCAAGTACACTGCGCAACAGAAAAAGAAATAAATGAACAAAGCAAAAATAGGCAGTCAAACTCGTCTAAAATAGTGTAAGCCCAGCGTACCACCACTAACGGATTCACACCGGAACGGCATATGAAAAACACGACTTCTTTGGTTAGAAAAAGAACATCTCGCTTAATTTGCAGTCATATAATACGTAAGATATAAAAGCATACATCCTATGTTCTTTCCACATGTTTCTGTCTCTCAGCTTGTTGATGGGTGGGGACTGAGGGATTGCACAGGTCATAAGCCCAACTCAGCTTCTGATGTATGACAAGTGTTTGTAGCTCTCCAGAACGCCTTTCGCCAGGCTGTAAATCTTTAACCATGCCTTTAGCTTACAACTTGCAGTTTTTTGTTTTTACTCAACAACGACTATTTTCTTCACCCATAAAAACAAAACATTTGTGATCTGAAATTACGTAAGCTGGTAGTCGACAAAATAGTATAGATAACACGAAAAAAATGACTTTAGCTGAGTGGCCACAGCGAACAATCCCCTGACCAGGACAACCACCAACATGTTTGCTTAGCGGAACTATGACACTTGGGGAGCTGAAAGCTCATCTGTGGAGAGGAGATCGGCTGAACATTACCGCCGTATAGTGCAACAACAATTATTTTTGTGTAATGGTCAGAGTTCTCATGGGGGCAATACTCTGCCGAGTACAGTCTTCTTCCCCCCCCCGCAATACTCTGTCACTGACTGAAATCCGAGGTACACTTACATATATTAGTTATCAGTCACCCCATCCATAACAATAACCAGCATTGTCATGTAATACCAAGATTATGACATATACTGAATAGAAATCAAACTAAAACTACCGCAAAATCCTTTTTAAATTAACCATCCTGAAACCGTTCTAGTGCCAGTTTTTCACTGGATGAAAACCAAATTCAGCCAAACTGGAATGTGTGGATACTCTGATTAAGCTGCTCTCATGCACAGATTGCATACCAGCTTGCCATATTCCAATTCAGCTGCTTAGCTGCACATAGAAACTTACATCAGTTTTTCACACTTTATACCAAATCTACGCCTAGCATCTTCAGACTGCTGACAGGGCGTTTGTTGTAAATTATTATTTTGTATTTTATGTAATGATATTGTAATATTACCTAAGATAATATTACCTAATGATATTCCAATAATTACTTTGTGTTTTACCTAATGATTGCTTAGATTATATATCTTTCTACTTTTCCAATGGTTCCAAACTCAAATAATCCTAACATATTTCTTACCATTAATGCCTTCACTATATCTTAAAGCATTCACACACTACTCCGTTATGAACTCCGTTATGAAATTTAACCAAGGTATGAGCCTTCGTATTCTACAGGAACTTGAAGCTGATTTTGACATTTTGCGTGGCGTTGTGTCAGGTACGGGGCGTGCACTGCCGTGCTTTGCATCAGACACGTAGCTAGAATTTCTCTCGCGGGACCAGATGTCAAATTTTGTCATATGCCACTATCGTATGGCAAAATTTATAGGAGAAAGCAACAATTTTGCACAATAAACCTGATATGTTGTAACATAAACATGATCAGAATTCGATATTCCTGCGAAATCACTAAATATTTAGTGTAGACCGTTTGGCTCAGGGACGGGCCCGTCACCCCCTTTGACTACGTACCTACTTTGCACTCTGACAAGCAAGTGGTTGGAAAGCTTGCTTCAAGCGCCACATTTGACAAACTGAACTCATTTAATCTCATTCGTTTCAGAAACATGGGGGAAGATGCACAACACGGCTATCTTCAGTTCATCGCCCCTTTTTGATGTAATACAGAACTACCCACCAGATCCTTACCGGCTTCCTTTCCAGGCAAAGACCACACCGTTAAAAACATGACATGATATATTAACCCTATTCGCGGAGGGCTGGACGATACGGCCAATTCCCGGCAGGGGGACGGATTCGGCCCCACTGAGATATCAAGAACTACTCATCCGATTTCATCGCAACAAACAGCAATAGATTTGCCATGACGTTAACTACGTTTTTATGAAAAGAAGTTTTCAAAATTTCGAAAGCAGTGAGTAAAGGGGGGCAAAAAGATCGAAATGGGGATATTTTTGGACTTCTTATAACTCCGTTGTTTGTGGGCCGATTTTGATGAAACTGGCGTGAAGCGAGAGATTATGGATGGACCTTTTACCATGGATGCATACATTTGAAATTTTGAGAAAATTCGTGGGCGTTTACAGGGTTTCGGAAATAGGACCATTGCTTTTTGAACAAATGAATGAAGAAAAAAGTTAAAGACGTTTTTTGGCTTCTGCTAGTCATGCTATGCTGAAGAAGTACAAATAGCATGATGATGTCTATATAATGTTAGCATAGGCGGCGCCAGGTACATGAAAAGGGGAAACTGTCACGGTCACATGTTCTTCAGATCAGCCTGTGGCCTTTAACCTTAAATGACCTCCAGCGTTGCTAGTTGACCTTAAATGACCTTAGAGTTACTTGAAATGATTTCGTATGCATTCGATGTTACCTGAAGACGTTTTCAGTTACTTAAATTCGCTCTATTTCTGAAATTCCATTGTACGGCTGTTGTGATATAGGGTACGCGCACTGACATTTCAGGCCATAACTCCGTGATCCAACCTGATATCAAGCTTGAAACTTCATACGCAAGTAGAGAGCACATTTCTACGTCACATGTATTCCGGATTTGGCATTTGAAAAAATAGCGCTAGGATTATTGCTATAAAGTCAGATTTTGATTTTTGACCTTGCCCTGATCTTGTGAAGTGATCTCTGATGAACAAAATTCTATTTGTATGCTGCCCACCATTTTACCTATATATTGCTTGTATATATACATCTATAAAAGTTTTTAAGTTCTGTCTTAACATCGCTGTTTTGGCAGTCTTTTTTCTTTTATCCTCAAAAGGGCCAAAAATGGTCTGAAGTGCCTCCCAAAAACGTTGTCTGACTCCACCCCTGAGCAAAATAGAATTCCAAAATTTTGTCTCAGTACGTAGAAAGAAGAACTAGGAAAACTCACCAAGTTGATAGACACTTGCTGCATTCAGAATAACACGAGCTCCGCTAACCTGGTTTCAATAAAGGCAATTCACACTCACCGCTCAAGTTAATCGTCCCTCGCGTTAACCAACCACGCAACTGTTTACAAAAAACGACTTAAAACGCTGCAGTCCATTATAGCGATCACGTAATCCACTGCCTAAACAGCACGAAAGAAACAGAAATCCCACGACATTAAAAGGGTTTCAAGTTGGAGAACAGGGCTCAAGATATAAACTGAGCTGGAGAGAGCTTTATTCTAAGCAATAGAAAAGTTTCTAAAGACCCTGAAAGGCGCATCCCGTGTGACGTCATCCGGGTGGATTGTGCAAACTCGTGTAGAGGCAGGTTAGAACCTGATCAAGAGTGTAGGTGTTACGCCCATCGTTAGCTTATGGCGTCTCTTGGGCAGTGATAACGTCTTTTAGCTCACATGACCATGAATATGTGGTCCAGTTATGTCATACGCTGCCAACATGAGCAGTTTGTGATGATGGTATGAGACCGTGGCGATGCTTTGCATACGTCGTCGTAACTTCATACATCAACTTTTGGAGGGGACGTAGCGCAGTGTGGCCCACAGCATCATCACAACGCAGCTAAGCGGACAACGTCCGGTGAAGGACGATTCGCGATTCAGCCACCTGACATCTGCCATCAATAGGCCGCTATTGCGTCTGACTTGGTGCTCTGGTCAGAATGTCGTCTGTTGGCTAGGTTCTTAAAGTTCAACTCGCGTCATTGATGTCCTTAACGGAGGTAGTCAACTCCAAGTCGTCATGGCTCCGTGGAGCAGGCAAGAAAATTTCGTAGCTGTACGAGAGAGTTTTGCCATCGCTTGCCCCGGGCCGAGTTTCACCGTCAGCAGAACCTACAACTCAACACCAGTGTATTCGTCTTGTGCCAGAAACTCTATTCTGTTTTAGTTTTGCTCCGGGCAATTACGGACAAATGGCTTTAAGGAAGGGGAAGAGGAAGTTGGAGGCATAGATGCAGCGACGGCGGAAGGGGGGGGGGGCAGGAGGGGCAGTGCCCCCCCCAGCCACCAGACTGGGAAACAAAACTATGTTTTTGCTCCCTCCCCCAGAAATTTCGCTGACTGCGCGGAGCAAAATCGTAAAAAATCAACCTTACGCTATTAAAAAAACGAAAACAAAAATCATCGTGGAAGCACCGGCGACAGACAACAGTTTCCGCGAAATTTAGTACAAATCCGAAGGTTTTTTCCAGATATGGTAGTCATTCAATTTGATGGTAGTCGGCGCCCATTACAAGACGCAACGATTCCGGCTATGATTTCGGGAGCAATAAGCACAAGTGTACGCGGCAGCCTTTTGTACCAAACGTGACGTCAGTAGGGAGAAACAAACCGTTTTTGCGAACGTGAATGCATGTGCGTAGGAACAGGGACAAGGACGGAAGGCGGGTGCAATGGCCCCACTTTTTTGAAAATTTAGCATTAGCCATATGGGGAAAATTATATCATATTTATTATATGCTTCCCTTTTGTGATTGTAGCGTCACTCAGCTTGATGTATGTTGAAATTCTTTTCCGTAAACCATACCTAGTGGTGTTGGGCATGGAACTGGTTGTTAATCCCTTGGCCATTCTGGCAAGATATGGTTCCGTCCATTACAGTGGCGTAACCAAGGGGGGCAAAAGAGCCATGCTTCCCTCCCCGCTAGAGACCAAGCGGGGCCGCTGGCGGCCTAGCGGCCCAAGTTCTTTGAGTGAGGCGTGAGGCGTGAGGTGATAGCTTGAGGTTCACGCTGGGCGTCTTACACTGTCCGACACAGACAATTAAAGCAAAATAAGAATATTTTAAGCATTAAGGAAGACTTACGAACCGAACGAAAACATACTCCGGATATACAAGAACGCTTTGTGCTATGAAGGGAGGCCCGTGGTTTGAATGAGTGTCTAGGGGCCTTTGCTAGCTTGTAGGGGAGTTCACTGCTTGTCTGGGGAGGGCCCCCTGTCGACCCATAAAGGGCCCCTGTCAGCAGGGCCTATTTTAAGGAAAAATGACTGCGGGGGCAATTCTGCGAAAGAGACGCATTGGCTGAGACCACTCCCCCCGACATTTGTGTTCTACTTATTGAATTTTGCCCACTTCATATATATATATATATATATATATATATATATATATATATATATATATATACGTATACATATATATACATATGTTCCTAAGGAAAGGATATATATATATATATATATAAATGCTTTCCTAACGGAGGCATATATATATATATATATATATATATCTGGGCGAATTACGATGAACACTTCCACAGCGCTCTGTCGTTAACTGATATGTCTTTTGGAGGGAATCATGTGTGCAAAATATGACCTTGGTCCAGTACTCTTAAGCACTTTCACACGAAGACTGTATGTCGTTTGTGCTGAATTTTATTTTATTTCGATGAAATTCGCGCCGGCTTTTGTGCATTCCGAGCCCATTAAATTCAAAGAACACCATTTCATTTATCCCCAGCAAGAACTCATTCTCCCTGGACTTGTGATCCCTGGGAGATTCGCTCAGGGAGAGATGTGTCTAAAATGCCCTCAAACGTGTTCTGTGCTTCAGTTTTTTAAACCAAGCGCACGATATGCATAAAATGCACATCATAGTACTCCTTTTGACCCACTGGATCGAAAGACACTTCCCATTCTGTCTCAGGTCATAGGTCACTGGCCCTGTCGGCAGCAGTGTGGCTTAGGTGGGAATGATACTTCAGTCCTCTTAGTGGTCTCGGGGTTCTGGCGACGATGCTATTCGACGACTTGCAGCAGGTACTGCTTTTGCCCTTCATCCTTCGCCAGTACCTTGTTGTATACTTGGATAAGAGACACAGCTCGTTCGGCGAAGTCGCTAACTACCGCGATCCCGCACAGGACTTCCTTAGCGTTCGTGAAGCCAGGTGCTGTTTCCCAATCAGCGGGATCGGCGGCAAGGAAGTCCATGTTGATGCCGTAGGCTGTCAGGTTGCCCACCAACTTTGCGGTAATGAAGTCGACGATGATCTTCCTGGGACGAGAACCTCCTTTTCTGCGAGATTCACCTGCGCTCGCTGGAGGACTCTCCGATCACTGTTCCTGGAGTGCCGCGTCTTGCCGAGTTCTCGTCTTCATCTCACACGGCACGCCCTCGTCGAAGAACGACACACCAGCCAGTTCTTCGCTGGGGCACCATAATAGGTGATTGATATAATAAATCATATGTCGACTACAATGTCATAATAGATAATAGGTGATCGGCAAACTCCTTGGAGATCCCCTTCGAAACTTCAGCATTCACATCAGGCTTTGCAGAACGGCCAGGTCGTGCACGGAAGCGCTGACCGCCGATGAAGAGCAGAACCATGCACTGACGTACAAAACAACCATGAAAGAGACGAAGCGCTTGAGTGCTCCCAATTCGCTGAGAGTCACGGAGATTGATGGCAAAGCAAGGAGATCTTGATCCCGCAGATTATGCGCCCCATCCATCTGGCGCGATGGAACCATCTATCTGGCACGTTGGAGAGCACCTGGCTGGGGAACTTGATTCCCCGTGGAGGCTCTTGACCAAAGGGGATAATCGAGACCTCAGAGAACCAACGATAATCATCGCTAGGCTGGATTTCGGCGAGCTTCTCACGGCAAAAGGCGACGAAACGATCATTGGAAGAGAAAAACGTCTCGGCCACTGCTGGCTCCAGGTCTTCATACACCATAGGTTCAAACTTGTTCCAATCAATGAGCCTCCATCTCTTCTTGAAGCTCTTGAACAAGGAGATCGCGGTCCCGAGGACGGACCGAAAGCGCGTGGAGAAATCCGCCTCTGCCACCAGTTCGACGATATGATGACGACAAGCAAAATAAATGGGCAGTCACTCAAGCTTCTGCTGAAGAAGTGTGTCTGCTCCCACAGCTTGTCCAGTATTGCTGGAGGTGGTGTCGAAGCTCATGCCGACGACGTCGTCCGAAACCTCCCAGTCTGCCAGACAAAGCGCGACAACGTCGGCTGGCGTTGCTCCGGCTCTACTTGCAACTTCCAAACACCGAAGAGCTTGGCGGCACTTCTTAGACCGGTTACAATGACAGAGTCGATCCACCTCTTCCTTTCCATCGTCAGTAACAGTTTGCCGTCCCAGTGGACCACCAGGTTGGGTGACGCGGAGAAAGAACGCTAGATTTCGTCCGCAATGGCTTTCCTCTGCGATCTACGTGCGCGCCTGCCCGGGCTTCTGTGATCGCCAGTTCAGAGGAGTCGTGGCCGAGGACCGAAGCCGTCGCCGATAGGAAGTGAATTGCAGAGCGATCATTGAACTTGGTCCGATCGAGGGCTGCTGCCTGACCAGGAGTGGCGATGTTCTTGGCTCTCCTGCAGGGCCGCTTCGAAGGCATGGTCAAAGGCTGCGGGTCATCCTGATCTGTCAGTTGTGTGTTATCGGTAGGCGAGTATTCCAGCTGGGCAGTTGTCTCATGCTCGGTCTGCTGTTTAATCTAACGGCGGGCCTTTTAAAGCTTCGGCCTACTGTTGTCGTTGAAGAGCTCGCTCCTCCTTCTCAGAAGGGAACATATCGAATACCACCATGACGCCTCGGCGACCTGGCTCCCTTTGGGCCTAGAGAATGTCTTTATCCTCTTGGTTTTGATGATCTTAATGGTGCCGACAAGGGCAAGGTCAAAAAGATTGTTAAGGTTGTCCCTAAATCCATTCTTCTTGTCAATTTCCGGGGTGAACCTCCAGAATTTGTCTTTGGTACTGATCAAGCTTCCTGTTGAGCTTCTTTATCACGTTCCGCTCCGGTGCAGTGAGAATACGGGCTTTGTTCCACACCTTCATCATTTCGCGGACGATCTGTATTTTGACCTACCTCTGGGTAAGCCTATCCACACGGTGGGATTGAAAATATTGCTGCAGCACTTCTCCCCGCGAAGGCAGTTCTGAGCACCAGTCAACCAAAATTCGGCTTTTTTCTCGCGGTACAGCCATAGTGGCACAGACTTCCGTTATAAAAGGTACTTTCTGCATTGACGCAAGTGGTCCTTAAATATCCTGACGTCTAAGAACGCGCGGGAAATTGCCAGACCGGCACCGTGGGTTACCGTGGCATGGCAAGGCGTGGTACTTCAAATATATAAGTCACAGTCTGCAAACGATGGCCAGAATATTGGCGAGATGTTGCTGCAGCTCCGATTCTTCCCTAAATGAGACAGTAGGTTGCCTGTCCGGGATAGTTTCTGTTGATCTAATCTATCCCAAAATACATTTTCTCACCGAATTTTGGCCATATGTTTTTCAACACTGCGCAGAAGTGTAAAAGCTGTTCCAACACAGGCAGAACAAACTTCTCCATTTCCAGGTTATCGGCCCCAAAATAAAAGCCACCTCAGATTGAAATATTCGCCTTAGGCCCGCCTCAGTGAGATATCATCAACATTCGTCATTATCTGCAGTCTGGGCCATGCCATGTTCGTTAAGCAGATGAAGCATGCTCATGGGATGCTCAAACCCATGCACTAGTAGCAGCAAGATTGACGGTTTTAATATATGACTGATTAACTTTCCGTTTTCCTCACGTAAAACTCGGGTTTAACCGCCTAGTTCAATGAAGTTCTACCAATCAGGTACTGGGATTTTAGCAGGGTTTTCGGATCAGGATGATTGGTGATGACTACAGCACTGCTGGACTGGTACCGCATTCATATAAACCTTATCTCATGTTTCTTCAAACAAAACATGGAATGAAAAACACAATACAAAATGTTAAACAAAAATATCGAGACAGCATCAGTATGAACCGGCTATGTACCAAATCATAGATGATTGAAGGACAGAATATCGGGGATGGGATCAATAACGCAGCGGAGAAATATTTAAGTCAAAAATATCGCAAGACAACTAACAGCGCCAACACAGTGGGCACGGGTTCTGACTTCTCCCGAAAACGGTACGGGAACATCCCAGCGGGAACCTTCTGAAAGCTTCCCAGGGTTTACACGAAAAATTCCCAAGCGTCTTCGCTATTTAGTTAAAATTACGTTTTAGTTGTTTCAAGTGGTTGCTGACCAGAACCGACAGTTATCCTGGCTTCGCTACTGAGCCTGTTGATGTGACGGCAAAAAATACTGGCATTTCGCGTCATATATCCATGGTACGAGTTCTGAACCTCCAAAAAATTCCCTTCCTCTTCTCCCAGCGGTCTTTTGAGGGTACGTTGTGACCTCTGTTGTCAGGGCTCTTACACCTGGTAACGGGGCATGACAGTGGGCTAGAAAATGTTTCTCTTCAGCGTGTCTGATGCAAGAGTCGTGGAATATACCACCGGTCCTTCGTGACGACCCACGCTGATTACCGCATCTGCCAACAATATTCAGAACTTGAGTGGAAGGGACGGGAAAATTTCGAACAACCGGGACTTAAATTCCGTCCATGATCTTGACGAAAAGAAGTCTTGGCTATCTCGCCATCAGGTTTTCGTCTTGGTATAATCTTCATCTTCGAAATATTTAAATATTGTTTACTGCCCCACTCCATATTTTGTAATGCGAAAGCCGACCATTCTGTTTCCGCCCATTTTCGATGGCCGTCCCTGACATTGCGATACAAAGTATCACCTCGCAATATTCTGCCATTCGGCTTTTTACAGTTTTGATGTTAATCGAGGTGCATGTTTTCCCAGTTCTGTATCTGTCGTCGGTTATTTGTTCATCCATCATTTTGTCACGCAATATTTTCCCGTTTCGATAAATATTGCTATTCCATATTTTGTAGTTCATTGTTTTCCCGTTTGACGTTAATCCCGGATGTCACCTGCCTTGTCTGATATTTTGCTTTTGTGATTCTGTTCCCAACATTTTGTCATCTGATATTTCACCGTATGGCATTTTGCGGGGAAACCGTATCGTCCCTAGTTCCAAAGACAAAGGCGGGCTAGAAACCAAGGATGCGTGGTATTATGCATATATTAAACGACATGGAAGAAATGCAGGTGGTTTGCACAGTGTCTTATTGAAACCGTCGATTTTTCATTTAATTCTTCTTATGTTGCGTAGCTAAGTTTATTGGTCATGACGCGGAGTGTAGACGTCTGCGGTTTTTTTTTGCAAGTAGCATTGTTTCATACCCTTTACATCTTACGATGTCATCATGATCAAATATCCCTATCTCTCACAAAACCACCTCTACACTCGTTACCATTCACGTATTACTTTGTGAACACTAGTGACTTGGGAAGCTAGGGAAAACCCACAGGAGCATGATCTCGTTTCGATAGCTGCCGATGAATGCAAATTTACCGCAGGAAAAGCCTTTTGTGGCGTATTGAAGGAGAGGTTTCGGTGACAATCCGGTCCGGAAATTCTCCGTCCCTCTGCGGAACGTCGTCGCTACACACCAAAGAAGTCAGAGAGTCATGGAAGAGAGCAAACAGACTATATGAACCCATGTGTACCGTAGGAATAACATCAGAAGACGTGACATTGTACCCGTGAATAATTCAGGTGTTCCTGGCGTCTCCCAAGGAACACATGTCAAGCACTGCAGCAGCGTAGCAAGATATGTCACATGCTTGGCCAAACTTGGATTCATCCCTTCGAGTTCTGCGGAATTCAATTTGACGATTATAAATGACTGCATGAAAAAAGGCGTGGTAAAGCAAAACGCGATAAAGTCGTTCAGAATTACTGGGGTCGGTTCTGTGAAGAAACTGCATCATGTTATGTTGTAATTACGTAATTATGTAATTATGTTGTAATTATGTTCTTGCTCCAACGGGCTTGGTTCCACTTTTGTAAAAATATTTTTCTTCGTATATATGTGGCCTGAAAACCACACTGAAGGTCAATGGGATTATTTTTGGCAAAATGTAAGACCATGTTTGAACTGGTGGTGGTCAAAACATACGGCTGGTGTAGTTTAAACGAGATTATGGCTCATAAGAAGGTTAACAATCGGGGAAAAACAATCGTTTTCAAAGCAGAAATGCATGATTTGAAAAAGGCCAGTTCCGCGTAACAAGCCACTTAAAAGCCACAAAAAAACATTACGCTTCTCGGGGCCACATTAAGATATCAGTAGATTTTGAAGATGTAAGCAGGTTTCATTTTTACGCTGCCGCCGTACATAGGTACTATTGGAATACCAGGCTGGAAGACCCTGCCACCCCCACGCCCCCCGTCAGAATTCCTTGGATGAGGTCCTGGAATGGTCTGAGGACCTCGGTAATACGGCCACTCACGCCTTTGTGGCGAGGCAAGGAGAGGTAGCTTGTCGGTCGTTGGGAAGTACCAGCAGCGGTGCGTCGACCTGACCTAGTTCAGAGCATCATGCGCACGATGATGGACGGGTAGTTCCTGTCGGCACAGATTGAAGTGAGACGAGTGACTTCACCCGTCAGTTTGGATGGATCTCACATAGTTTGTGTGCGGGACTAGACAGTGGACAACCCCGGTTTTGGTGATCTCTGGGTGGTAAAAGCCATACTTCAAATACACGTTGATATGGATGGGTTTACGGTACACGTCTGCGTCAGATTTGTCGCTTTCCCTGACATTACCAACATCCAACAAGAGCAAACGACCGTTGTTCTCTATTTTCAAAGCGCATTCGATAGAAGGTCTCAAACCAATGGCACAGTGAGGAGTGGGGGGGGGGGGGGCACTAGGGGTTCTAGGACTCCTCTCCCCGGAATGTTTGTAGGGGTCCCCCGAGGTTAGAAAATTGTTCTTATAAAAACCGTCGTCAAAATGCTTAAAGAACTGAATACAAGAGAAGACAGAAGGTGAAATACATGGATCCAAGCCCATAAAGGGACCCCTGTCGACCTGTATGGGACCCCTGCCGGCCTGAAGGGGACCCCTGTCAGCCTGAGTGGCCGCCTGCCAGTCTGAAGGCCTGTGGAGAATCCTGCCGGCCTTTAAGGCCCCTGCCAGTCTGTAGGGTCCCTGCTGGCATGTAGAGGCCCCCTGCTGGTGTACAAGGAGACCCCTGCCGGCCTGCAGGGGCCCCCTGCAAGCCTATAGGGACTACCCGCCGACATAACCCGCCGACAGGACGCCCGAAATTTTCGGCCGGCTGCGCCCCTGTCTCAAACCCTTGATATGATTGAAGGAATATTCGAGAGTGGGCCTGCCATGCTCCCAGACGACGAAAATGTTTTCGACATTTCCTTTCTAGATTTTTGGTGTCAGAGGGAAGGTGTCAAACGCTTCGAACTCTTCGAAAAACTCCATATAGGCATTTGCTAGCACCACTGACAATGAGATTACCATCGGAGCTCCCACCTTTTGTTCATAAAATGCGTCCTCCAACCTGTAGTGATCGCTTAAACTGTCATTAGGCGCTCTATCGAGCTGGGATTGTCAGACGGTCATGGATGTTCTGTCAGTGTTGTCCTCTTCTAACCTGCATATAACTGGGACGGCCTCTTCCAAAGGAACCTTGGGGAAAAGATTTTGACATCAGAGCTTACGATGATATCTGTGTCCTGCACGGTTCAGTTCCGAGTGCCTGATGCAAAAGCAGAATGGGAGATATGACATTTCAGATATGCGAGGCAACTTTCTCAGCGGAGAGTGGCTACGCAGCGGGCGATAGGTCGGAAGGGAACGTCCGCGTCGTGGACTTTGGGAAGCTCATAAATGTGGGATGCTGTTGATACAGTTTGTCATAATAAGCATACATAAGCATACATAAATGTGCTTGGATACAGCTTCTTCACTTCAGCTTCTTTGATATCAGACTGCCGTTTCATATCTTCAAGGGTTCTGGAAAACTTCCTTTCAAAGGCCTTGGTGGGATCACTATTAAGGTGTTTGTGCGTAGTTTCGTTTGAAAGCTGCTCAGTCTTGTAAGCCACTGTTTTCCTTCTATGATCCACTCCATGACAACAACAGCGTTTCCCTTGTTGGAGGGTGAAACAGTAGCCGCGTTTACATAACAAAATTGTAAGGTTTTGAGATAAGGGAGAAAGTTCGTTTAAATGGAAAAGACCCAGATACATAAAGGAAATCGACCCCAAATTGCCGAAATGCGAAAGCTTGGATTGGAGCTCATTTCAGCTCAAAACCGTGTTTCTAAACTTACTATAACAGTTTCAGCAGTTTTGGACAAGTATGTACGTATTCGAAAGATCAGGTGGCACCTCTGGGATTTACTACACAAAAATTCAAGCCGCAATGGTAAACATATTTACTTCAGATCTCAGGGTAAGTACAAATCAAGTCACTGAGTACTACCTACTCACAAATCCAGATTTAAAACTACGTCGCCAAAGGTCCACGCAACTTTCCATTTGGGTGCCGTGACATCCAGTCATAACGATATTTATAGACTGCGTCTTTATGTAACTGTCAGCATATCCTGGTTCGCGGAATTTGCACCTCTGTCTCTTTCGGTTTTCGCCATTGCCCAGTATCGCGAATTCTTCATTCTGCCGTTGTAATTTGCGTCTTGTTTTCGCCGTTCATTCGGACATCAACATATATACATTTTTGAAACAACAGGTGTCGCTTTTTCTGAAGGATTAAGTCGTCTGACCTTTTGCCTCCCTCAGGTTGTTCGTTGCCGAATCATTTTCATTTGACTATCTTTAAACACGCCCTCACAGTGTAACAGAAGCCAGCATGGCTTCTCTATATGGTTTACAAAATTGGGTTCCAGTGCGATCACTATACCAAAGTGATCAAAATTTGGTTATGTGATATTTATTTCAATGGCACAAAATGAAGTTTGGTGACGACCACATCTCATACTGAGTCCCGAGATGAACAGCATAAGGTCTTATCGTAATGGCTGCCCCTAGTCAATCAGAGCTTGTATTTGCGGACTGCGCTGAGCAAAGCCAAGGGAACTAAAACTGTCACATATGAACCATTGCTTAGCTCAGCAGTATGAGTTTGTAGTATCCGCAAAAGGAAGGTTAAGTCAGGATTGGTTATTTGATGTAATGTACCAGTTAACTGTGAGGACCATGGCACGGACGAGACATTGCAGTCAATATTTTGATAAACTCACCACACACTGGGCCCTGCCATAATAACGTGGCTACCATTAACCCTAATTTGCCCTTCACAGCAGCCACATTTAGAATGGACCCAGAATGAGCTGCCTGGCTTCCCGACGAGGGCCCACCTGAGAACCATTCTAAATGCTGGCTGGTATGTGTCTGTCATAACTTGCCATGCAAACTGCGGTGCGACAGTACCACCTTAATGGTGGGTGTTCTGGTGCATACCGCTAATGCTTTACAGTTTCTGCTTTTATTCATACACATGATGAAGCAGATTACCAGCTAGGTGAGGATAGGACGGTATGCATGCTAAGTGCATTACATCAAGATGACGCAGGTGCAATTTGGATTCCATTTGCGCTCTTTGCATTCGGTTGCAAATCTACGGTTTTAGTGCAGTCACAGTAAATGCCTCAGGCATACTGCCATGATCTAGGTGACAGCAGTGTGGCACTACTGCAGTTGCTCAGACTGGCCGACTCCGTTCTCCGCCGATGACGTCCCGGGGCTGCCGGCTACCGACGTCCCGGGGCTGCCGGCTGTCGACGCCGACGTCCGGCGGCTTGGGTCACTCGGGAGGGAAGGACGGGTCACGGCAGGCCGTAGCCGGCGGTCCTGTTTGGTGGATGTGCGGAGCGTGAAGGTTTGTCGTAGTTTTCCGCAGTTCCATTTATGGTCAGTCGGGTGAAGGATGGAGATTTCGTCTGTCACGGTTAGCATTTCTAGCATGGCTTTCGGAATGGTGGGCTGAAAGGAGCCTTGGGGTTCTGAGAAATTATGACGTGTCACTGAAAAGGTGTAATTATCACTGTTTCCGTCATTTGACAAAGGATGCAACGTGCTCAATGGCGGCGCCTCCTAGAGATCTGCTGCTGTTTGGCGGGAATAGTAACATCTGCATGGTGACACATAATAGGAACACGAAAAGGTCCTTTGCTCCCAGTGGTGCGTGGTCTTCCCATCTTGGTCTACGTGCGTTGTGCCGCTGTCACGCGTGCGTCTGACAGGCCTTCCAAAGAATGCCCGCCCACCCTGGGAGGGGTAAATGCACATAAAGTTGTAACAAAGTAATTGCCGATGTAGAAAAACCACGTTGGGCTTTGTCTTGCAGAACGGTCGAAGTGGCAGGTGTGGTGTCTAAAGTAATGACGACCATCAGAGGGTTCCGTAATGTGTACTGACATGCATTGCTGAAGCTGGCTTTTACTTTTATTTGGCAGAAATGGGGCGGGGCAGCAATTCAGGAAACATAATTGCATTGAGAGGTGCCAGGAAGTCAATACGCAAGATACTTATGTCATTTGCCGCCGCATCGACCAGGAGCAGACTGACGTCAACTTAATGACGCCATTTTAGGCCCCCCGGTTCGAGTCCGGGTCACAGCGACATTTCGCCGAGCTTCGCGACAACCGGCGTGATTGCTTACGACGCGAAATAACCCTGGAAGTCGCGAGCGTCGTTAAATAACCCAATAGCCAATAACCAATCATTTTCGGCCATCATGCTATGACAGAGTATGGCGGCGGAGCACAATCTTTCGGCCCTTGGCCTCAGGATGATATGGGTTTTAGTGTCCGAATTCCTGCTCACGACACAGAGCTGTGGGAATCTTCCGGTCATCGGTAGTGGCCGACGTTCCGGGCTGCGGCCTGTTTCGGTAGGGCCGGATGAAGTGCGACCTTCTCCAGCCCACCGCCGGCGGGCGGGCTGCGGCCTGGAGGTACGCGGGACGTCACGTTTAGGTGGACCATCCTGCAGCGCGTGGTACTAGTTGCATAACATTTCCGAGCATTGGTTTTCTAACTGAAACGGCGTGAGGAAAAGTGGGGATATTCAGTGCATAGACACAAGAGGACATGACAAACAGTAAAATAATTAGACTTAACAGCCTATTACGCAGCACACAAACACTTAATCTGGTATGGACAAAAAGGTAAAGTTGTCCTCCACTAGCTCAACTGTTTGCACTCCAGCACCAGAAAAAAACTGATTTCAGACTCTGGTCCAAAGAGTTCTCGGGATTCCAAAAAATGGGGTTAAATTGCCGTAGCCCACCTACGGCTGCCAACTTTTTGTTAAACAGACCTCAGTTTTAACCAATATTTAATTTTTTGCTGAGCGCAAAGGAAAGTGGCCTGATTCGAGAAGAATTAAGAAAAAAATCGGGGCTACGTTGGGTCTTTGGCGACGCAATTTGCACCCCGGCCTAAAAATACCGGTGATGCCACTGACGACTGTACTGCACCAAAGGAAACGGAATCAGGAGCTGTGGCGAATGATAAGCCAAAGTGAGCAAAGCTAGGCTACGTCACAATCCTTGGCTACCTGATTGCTATGACGGCGATCACCATGAGCCTTAATTTTGTTGGTCTTGGCATGGAACCTAATCCTGTCAGCTTTGACATGTGATTTCCATTTACCACCTGGGGTGGACGTCTGGAAAAGCGATGAGGTGACCTGAGGCATTAATTCACCTGATTTTCTTCTACTTTTGAGGTAAATGTGTCCAGTTAATAACATCAGTCTAATGTTAGAATATGAAATTAGTTGAGGGCCCAGGGAAATGTTTGTAAAGGCCACAGGTCTATTACAGAACCAGAAAGCTGCGCGTATCATTGTCACGCAATCTAATTTTGTCCAGTTTGCTATAACCATCGCCTTGAGACCTAACTTTGCAATTTTTAGGTTAGGAGAACTTTGGTCAAACTCTTCCTCGCTTCCAAGAATGGAATAAGGTGCCTGCGAACATTCATTTCTTATTCAGGCAGCAACTTAAATCGTTTGCCTACAGTCGCTAAGCCACGACACGCCTGTTTCAAGTTTGATGGCTAACATCAGGCAGCTTTGTCACGGTACACCATGAAGGAAAGGAAGCGAGAAGTGCCATATGTGCTGAAATTGCTTCCAGGTACAAGAAAATGGGTTTTGCGTTGATATTTCATCATGCCGTATGACTGTTTTCTTTAAATTTCGTTTTGTTATATTTTATGCAGAAACCTGTGTCGAGTCTAGGAGTTCGGGTTAGTTTCAGCAGTCGCGGCGCGGAACGTGAAGGGGACGCCCCTGCCTGCTCTGGATCACCGCCAACCCGTGGAGAGATAAATGACGTTGAACATGCTGATTTTATTTCCGTGTCAGTGACACGGTCAGGGTCGTACTTGCTTTGCTAAAGCCTTAGCTCGGCGTTTAAATGCATCTTATTCCGCTGTTGGAGGCAACATTTTTTTACACCCTTGGAAAGGCCCGTCATTCTTAAGATATCATCTCCCATGCTCATGTTGGGCAAAATTCTGCTCGAGGGTGAAATTCGGTCCAGCTTGATGACTTCCAAAGCTCCCATGTCACGCACACGGTTTTCCAGCACGTGTGCCGTGTGGAGTGGACAGTGGAGTGTCGTGTGGAATCAGTGCAGTGCACCTGCACGTCGGAGACTGCTGTACGGCCTGAGCTGTTGGCGTTTTCGGGGGGTCCCGGTGTACGCTGCAGTCAGCTGTTTTCTCCACTCCCCTACAGTGGACGTCTGGGCAGCTGCAGCCGTGCACGCTTCATCACACGAGATTAGCCACTCGGTGCTGATGGCGACGGCTTTAATGAGATCCCACATCCGACCGCAGACAGGGACATTAGTCACCAAGTTGGTCCGACTGTCGCGGCGAATCCTCCAGACTTGGGGGAGGGGTACAAGTAGTCTGAAGCGGGCGTAGCAACACATGTGCTGGGCACAAAGAACGATGTACGAGAAAAGAAGTTTCGTACCATCAGACGTACGGCCCAGTGTCAATTTCATCGCACGCCTGACTGGGTAGGGGGAGGGGCAGCGACGAGAGACGGAGGGAACAAGGCGTGAGGCGCCCTTCCTTTTCCTTCCTTGTATAACTCCTTAACCAAACGGAACATCGCCGTCAAATTCTCATAACCCATTGATACGTAAATTCCGCACATTTAGGTGAAATATGCCGAGGTCATCCACGTCATGTGCAGATGGCGTCAGGGGAACCATGGCGTTTTATCGTGCTGCTGTTTTTCGAATTTACTTGATCCTCATCGATACAATAGTGATGCGAAAGCGCCGATAGTGTGCATATGTGTTCAAATGCCGATAGAGGTCAGTGAAGACCACCCCGGACTTCAGATAAGGTCTTCATAGATCAGATTTACTTAACTGTCGTTCTCAAATGTGATGCCATTGTATGTCATAAAACTGGTTATCTGTCTTTGTATCTGTCATTTGTTATAACATATGTTATATATATATATATATATATATATATATATATATATATCATATATTATAACTGTCATTTGTAGAACTTCCTGTACTGGCCGCACTTTCCTATTCATCTTCAGCTCTCTCCTTCTTTCCCTCTGCCTTTTCAACTTGCGTTCACATTCGCATCGCTGGGCACGATTCTTACGACTCGTTTCATTAGTAGTTTGGCGAAAAGTAACAGCGCTCGTCCTATATGTATCGTGCTCGCCGGCACCCGGCGGCTGCTGATCCAGCTGGCGAAGTCTGCCGAACTGGCCCGTCTGTTGTACATCGGCTCGCAGACGCTACACTTTTTGTCGAATTAATATGGCTTCGGTACCTTCAAATGAAGAATTAAACAATACTGGTACAGTAAATAATAGTATAATAGATAATGGCTGGAAAATAATGAAAATTTGTGGCTCCGATGGATCACAGATATAACAAACAAAATCCGTAACATGTTTGGCTCGTTAGGCTGTTTCCTTCGCATTGCTAAATCTGGTCGTCTAAACGGTGAAGTATTTGCATCATTCGATAGTCTGCTCATTTCTCTACAGGGCTCGCGCATTTTTCCATGTTTCTTTGGGGGAGGCATGGCTAATTTACCGAATGAAAGCCTAACATGCGCTGGTCGACATGCGAGGACGGAAACCGCCCGGCACCAAAGCAACACTTTGCTCAGATTTCTGGTAAACCTGAATGCCTCGAAGATATGCTCGACATCGCGATGTACAAAACTGATCAAATGACAGCTCCTGAAAATCTGATAGTCTTGTGGTGCGCGGTTCGGACACAGTTGATAAAAAACACGGGATAATTTGTAGCCGTAAGATGTCGCGGGTTAATGCCGAAAACTGCGACATGCCCAGGGTCATACCACTAGGCGGGTCTCTGGGCGCGGGCGTCGGACGTTTTCCCCTCGCTCCAGCAGGTGGACGGTGGCAATATACGCCAGCTACTGACGGCTTAAAAATGTATACCCGCAAGATTGCAGAAGGCTGTTCGACGCACAACCAACACTACTGGGTCACATTGGCTGTCAGCCTTTCTGCGCAGCACTCTGATCTATATGAGAGGGATTCAATGGCGGGCGTTGTACGGGGTCACCATGGTAACGCGACAGCTTTTTAAGCAGCTTAGTGGAAATTATTCAGCAGTAATTAAGCAACGCTGCACAGTGATCCACGATTGCGGCTGAGTAACACAAAAACATCTACCAGCATGAAAGAGTACGAGAGGAAAAAGGGAAGAAAACAACAAAATTTGGAGAAAACAACAAAGAAAGCAACAAAATTTAACCACATCGTACAGGAACACGAAATAGCTCCCGCCTCTCTGCAGGAGCAACAGATCCATCCATCAATTAGCATCTTCAGATTCGTCAACGACTGCTGACTGCTGTGGGCAGCTTCCAGGTAAGCATCAAACTGCCGCGGGCTGGTGAGACCCGGGTATGGCTCTGGGATTTGGAGCACAGCTCGCGCAGCCCACGTGCGACGACGGCGGCTACGTGGGCCTCCAGAATAGCGCCGCCGACCGCCGCTGGCAACCCCAGACGCCCCACAGTTCCACAAGCCTTTTGACATTTAAGTTGTGGCCCTCAGAAGATGACGCCCGGGGGATCTCGCTCCAGACGTTCCGAGTTGTTCAGCAGAACGGCATGCATGCCAGGGCGGTCGGCAACAGGAAATATGCATCGAAATGTGTTCGCGGTTGTCGTGCTGTCATGTCAAACTGGGCAGGGTTTGAGGCTGTCGAGGTTGGCTGTCCAATTCCTGATTCATCCAGCGTTTGACGGATGGGCGGCTCGACATCAAATCGCATGTGGCGTATTTTGCTTCTACCGAATGGCTGTTTTGTCTAACGCTACATCGTAAATATGTAATGAAATAGTCCTGAACTAACAAGTAAAACTAGTGCTCTTAAACAACTGAGCACGTATCCTCAGCGGACATAATGTCCGTAATCATGAGTTGGCAGCAGTACTTTGACAACTTCATGCTACCAACGATTAACTGGGAATGTCGCGGACTGTGAATCGTCTCTGGATATAAGGCTACCCTGTTTTGCAACGTTCCTTCAAACGGTGTTACTCCAACAAGCACGAGCACACACTCTCATCTTGACCAGTAGCCTCACGCTTAATAACAAATAACCATGGGCTTAAGTCCATCAGCGATCACCCGGACGACGTCCTTTATGTCCACTGTTTCCTGGTTATCGCGTGATCACTGAGTGATCAGCTGAACGCGCTCTGATGAGCGCCGCTCACTGAAGACATGCTCCCTTCTGTGCAGGTCCGCAGGCACACCAACCACTGCAGACAGTCTCCGCTCTGTACAGGTCCGCAGTAGCGCTACCCAGTGCAGGCAGACCCCCTCTGTACAGGTTCACAGTAGCGCTGTCCAGTACAGACAGACTCTCTCTGTTCAGGTTCACAGTAGCACTTTCCAGTGCAGGCAGACCCCCTCTGTACAGGTCCACAGTAGCGCTGCCCAGTGCATGCAGATCCCCTCTGTACAGGTCCACAGTAGCGCTGCCCAGTACAGGCAGACCCCCTCTGTACAGCTCCACAGTAGCGCTGTCCAGTGCAGGCAGACCCCATCTGTACAGGTCCACAGTAGCGCTGCCCAGTGCAGGCAGACCCCCTCTGTACAGGTCCACAATGGCGCTGTTCAGTGCAGGCAGACCCCCTCTGTACAAGTCCACAGGTTGGTCGTCCAGGAGAGCGCAGCTGACGCGGCGGTCAACCGCCAGATATTGGATGTTGCTTTGATGACCCAGCTGCGGGCGACCCTGTCCATTAGCTCTCGTCTTCTGCAAGCCCTTTTTACGACGAGGATTGGTGCGACCACACGGGCTCACGCCTCCACCTGGAGGTATCGGGTGTCTGCCGACCTGCGCTTCTCATCCCTCCGGCACTCAGTCAAACTATCCCGCGTTCTCCCCTTCCACGTCAGGTAGGTAGCTGGGCAAACTATGTCTGTAGGGCACAGAGGAAAAAGATGGTTCAAAAATAAAATTTCAGGTTTAAGCCGTATCCAGGGCTCGTGGGACCAGTCACTTTAGGAGGAGAGGGAGGGGCACATTGATTGCTCAGAAAGCACATGCCAGCGCCCTCATCGTAGCTACGGGGGCGTCCCACGTACCCAGTCATCGTGGGCCCGCCATCGCCGCACCAGACCGGCTCAGTTCCCCGCCATCGCCGCACCAGACCGGCTCAGTTCCCCGCCATCGCCGCACCAGACCGGCTCAGTTCCCCGCCATCGCCGCACCAGACCGGCTCAGTTCCCCGCCATCGCCGCACCAGACCGGCTCAGTTCCCCGCCATCGCCGCACCAGACCGGCTCAGTTCCCCGCCATCGCCGCACCAGACCGGCTCAGTTCCCCGCCATCGCCGCACCAGACCGGCACGGTGCCCCGCCATCGCCGCACCAGACCGGCTCAGTTCCCCGCCATCGCCGCACCAGACCGGCTCAGTTCCCCGCCATCGCCGCACCAGACCGGCACGGTGCCCCGCCATCGCCGCACCAGACCGGCTCAGTTCCCCGCCATCGCCGCACCAGACCGGCTCAGTTCCCCGCCATCGCCGCACCAGACCGGCTCAGTTCCCCGCCATCGCCGCACCAGACCGGCTCAGTTCCCCGACATTGTCGCACCAGACCGGCTCAGTTCCCCGCCATCGCCGCACCAGACCGGCTCAGTTCCCCGCCATCGCCGCACCAGACCGGCTCAGTTCCCCGCCATCGCCGCACCAGACCGGCTCAGTTCCCCGCCATCGCCGCACCAGACCGGCTCAGTTCCCCGACATTGTCGCACCAGACCGGCTCAGTTCCCCGCCATCGCCGCACCAGACCGGCTCAGTTCCCCGACATTGTCTCACCGGACCGGCACGGTGCCCCGACATTGTCGCACCGGACCGGCACGGTGCCCCGACATTGTCGCTCTAGACCGGCACGGTGCCCCGACATTGTCGCTCTAGACCGGCACGGTGCTCGACATTGTCGCTCCAGACCGGCACGGTGCCCCGGCGATGGCCTTCTCCGCTGCCGCTGAGGCGGGTGCCGGCCGACCGGCCGGGCGGGCTGCCTTTTTACGGGAGCGGGACCGGACCAATTTATAGGCTGGTCTGCAGGCTGCAGGCGCGCCAGGTCGGCGGCGTGAGGAGCGGTGTCCTGCTCGTGTCCGTTGCCACTGGATATGGCCTGCAAGCAGAGGGAAGCGGGCATCAAACGTAACCTGCGGTTTTGGGAAAAATGCAAGGGGCGGAGCCTCGTGACCCTAAAGTTGCAGTGGAGGGGGGAGGGGGAGTTGGTTTTCTTCGCTTGGAAACTGTAAATGCTAGTACCTTTATTTACCTTGTAACAGAGGAATGGCAGGGTAAGTAAAGCTTTTAAAACACTGTTGCAAACTTCAAAGCACTACATTGACACGGCCGGTTTCGCTTTCACAATCTTTCACAATCGCACAATCACAAGACCTTTAAAGAAAACCCCGAATCCTGATGCTTTGACACAACGAACAATACACGAAGAAAACAGGATTTAAATGGCATGAAGGCTCACGTTGCGTTAGGGCCGTTCGTTCTTATATATATATATATATATATATATATAAAGTGTGCATATATGTATATATATATATATATATAAAGTGTGCATATATGTATGTATATATATATATATATATATATATATATATATATATATATATATATATATATATATATGCCCATTTTGGAACGGTCGATGTCGACTACACGTCGATTTGTATGAAATGTGCATGCAAAGACCCTTCTAAAAACATTTCTAAAAACACTGCTCAGTTTACATATACCAGGGTTTGTGAGGTCCAAGGTCAGCAAAGGCCAAGGTCAACTATCTTCTGACGCAGTCCAGGTTTGTTTTGAAGAATGTCGATTTCTATGGAATATGCATGCAAAGACCCTAATAAAAACACATGTGCGCACATTGGTTCGCTATATATACCAGGGTCAGTGCAGGTCAAAGTCATCAAAGGTCAAGGCTAACTATTTTGTGTCCTGGTCCAGGTTTGCTGTACGACAGTCGATTTGTATTAAATATGCATTGAAAGACGCGAATAATAACACGTTTGACACACTGGTAGGCATATATATATATATATATATATATATATATATATATATATATATGTATAAATCTTTCGTGTTTTATAGCAATCATATCATGTAACTGGTTTGATTATGACGAAATAACTTAAGCGCAAGCAGTTGACATAAAACTTACTTTGGTTCAAAAACTTCATCCAAGTCAATGACCTAGCGTCACTTCTTTTGACCTTGCGGGAGTTCGTAAACGCCAGAAATGATGACATGTACCGATGTTATCTATCTTCACTGAAAATGTGCCAAAAGATGCGTTTAGCGTCCTAATTTACACCAAAGTTACACCAGTGTCCCGTGTTGCTCTAAATCTGATCTGCAAAAAAATGAAAGGAAATGACGCCATACGTCAAGGACTTGACATGATCTCGATCCGAAGTCCTCCGTCAAAACACCAAATGAATGGGAATTGTCGTATTCCACGTTTTAACGCTCAGACACGTGCCCTTTTTCCGTTTCGTTCGAAAAGCCATACGGAATGGCCCGCTCGAGCCGAGAACGTGTCCAAAGTTGACCTTTTCAACCCCCTTTGGCCTTGAATATATTCACCTAAGATCATGAAAATTGCGCATTATGTAAATTTTTATGACCCTTCGCACAGAATTTCTTGTCTCTAACTCTTTTCGTTCCCGAGATCGGACTGGGTCACTTTTGTGCCCCCTCCAGTGCGCGTTAGCGCGAAACCCCTTCCACTGCGCGTGTGAATCGCACAGCACTGTTCAAGACTTTCATGCCAACCTTACTGGCAAACTACATCATTCCATCATTCAAAAAGAAGATGCTGCCCTCAGATGGTTGTAGATATTAGTCATCACCCGGGCGTCAAAAAACTGGACGTCAGACCTGAAAAAGCATCCTGCTATGGTTCTGGTCATTTTTCAAATTTTTAAGCGACTTATTTGCATTTGTACTCATTATTTGCAGTCACACTAAAATCTTCACGATACTTTGCTCACGAACTATCGAGGAAAAGAGAGATAGGCGATTTTTGCAATCGCACTTGTTAAACGTGTCAGTCGACCCCAATCAGAAGCAAAATGAAGTGTTATGGTGAACTTTAGCCTGCTTGATCAGTTGTGCCTGGATAGCTGTCACATCCGTAATGTTATGCTGGTGTAATTTGACCGTCGGCAGTGTAGGGGGTTGATGCAACTCCTCTCAGGTTTCGAACAAGGTAACCCCTAAGAAGTCCTACCGTCATAACTTTCGCTCGGTTGAAATCAAGCCTTGTCACGTATTTCCTGAAAATTTGAGGTAAGTGCCTCGTTATGTCAGTGACATGCGACTTCTTTCTCGGAGCCATGCCATGGGGAAATCATGGTACGGCGACGGTCTTCACCGAATAGCAAATGTTTCGAGCATTTAAGGTGCTCATCCTGGTTCAGTGGTATGTGTGGGTTTCACGCATAACGTCAGTGACATCCGTCTTTGGGTCGTACTTGAGTCAAGGTCGTCTTAGGTCATACGTCGGACTAACGTCATTGATCTCTTTCGACCTATTATCTGCGTGGAAGGATCACAGAGGAACTGGTATCTTAGTTTTCATAGGAGCAGTAGTTCTTATTATTCGTCAAAAGACGTCTTTGGGCCCGCAAAGCGCCCGGTATCTTTGTCTTTCGAGGTTATATCTCACAGGATCCACTGGAAACCAGAATCACAAGATGGCCTTTGAGGGGTCGCCCGTAAAGCCACTATATTGACATAAAAGAGTTGAACGGCGTATCTTTGCGTGGCCAGAAGACTATGCTACACACTCGTTTTTCTTTCGTCACTCTATGACGTCGGGTGTGGAAATGACCGGTTGAATGGTATAAACTATCGTGCAATGTCGAAGGTGGTCGAATGGCGATTACCGGCGAGAGTTAATATTTCTGGCACGTTAATGACCACATAGTGCCACAATTACTTCCCTGTGTTTACCTTATCCCAGAAATTAACCGAAGACTAGAGAGACAAGGACGCCCGAAAAGTCTCACCATATCTCACAAGGATTGCAACGTGATCGAAAGCAAATTTGTATTTGCTATCGGTAAGCACATACTACAGCTCAAACAGGCTTTATCTGTTCCATAATGGCTTTACCTGCTGCGAAATGACTGTCTCAAAACGACTAAGAACGTCACTGAATGGCAATATGGAGGATTTCGAAAAAACAGCTGAAGCAAACATGTCACATTCTTCAAGTACCGGATGGTGGTTTTTGATAGATGCATGGTGATTCTTGGAACAGATTCAATAGAAATAAGTATAAATGGAAGTAGTTTTTATGTGTTCTGTCGCTTAAACGTGTTCTTTTTTGCCGGGTGCGGTTTAATCGCACAGTGCTAAGGAATTGTGCTATGTTGCATTGTGCACTGGAGCGCTCCGCTTTACGTAATTCGGTTTCTGTTGGAAATGACGCGCATACGTGCATATCGGACAAATGCAGGGACTTAACTGGGGAAAAGAGACAGCCGTGCCCTCCTTGGGGGTTAACATTCTGCGTTTTTTAGACACGAAAATGAAAATAACTGCAAGTTTCTGGAACCCAGAAATGAGGCAATCGAAATGCGAGAACATTTAGTTTTCAGAAAGGTTACGGTTGTCCTGAATCCCTCCTTGCCGAAATCCTGGCTACGCTTCTGGACAGCGATGACGTGCGTAGCGCATGTAAGTTGTTCCCACCTTTCCCCTTTCTGAAAATGCAATAACAATTTTCCTGAAAAAGCTCATTTTTGGTTTTATTTCCTTTTTCTGCCGACAAATTCGATTAGAGCGCCGACCGTTCCGTCCCTGTAAGAGGGGTTCGTGTCGCCCCAAAGCTCCATATTGGGCCTGAGAGTGAGCTGGGGTCTGAACAGTACTGTCGTGTTGTCAGCACAAAATCGTATTGCACCCGTCATGACGCCGACAAGTTCAGGGTAAATAAAACGGGCGTTGGCTGGGGCTGCACGATCGGTGCGTGCGCAACATACTCGGCTTAAAAACAGGAACTCAAAGCTGGTGTATAAGTAGTTTATTTTATGGTGTTGCAATCTTAAAGCTGCTTGGCCAGTCTCGTGTTTAACAAAGTGGGAAATATTTGGCTGTGCTGGAAGTAAGATTGCTTTAACTCATATCACGATTTGTTCACTGGATTTCTTTTTGTGTTCGGCAGACGGAATTTTCGGAGACTGCTCAGCAAATAGGGGTGGAAATTCGCAAACCGAATAATGTGCCCCATGGTCAGATCCTGATATCCGAACTGGAACGTTTACCGAATTCTGTCATTCGGCCGAACGTCCACACCATCGGAAAACAAGTAACTCCCGTGTAGCCATATGCCGAGCGTCTGGATGGCCAGAGGGCGCCGGGGAATCGGAATCCGGCCGGCGTCGCCCGTATTTGACAGCTGACCGTGTCGCGGTCGGCACCGGGGGAGGGGCGGCGCCTCGTCTGGCGCCGGCCTCAGACAAGGTCTGCTCGGTCGGCGGCCACCGGGCCGTATACGGCGTCACAGTCTGGCGCCGGCCTCAGACAAGGTCTGCTCGGTCGGCGGCCACCGGGCCGTATACGGCGTCATAGTCGGGCGACCGGCCTGGTGCCGTCCGGCGGCCACCCGATGACCTCGCCGACGGACAGGGTCGCGCCATGTACGGCCGCGGCTCGGCCACGGCCGAGCACGGTGCAGCGCCGGCCGACGCGGCTGCGGCCAACAGGTACCCGGCCCTAACCCCGCGGAAGCTGAGCGTAGGGGACGAAAGTTTTGTTGATGAAGTCCGTTTCGTTCTCAATCCCTTTCTCATTTGGCTTCCCCTGTCTTTATTTTTAACCTCTCATCTTGACGGCCTTCCTTTACGCCTTCCTCTTTAATCTGTCTGCTCCCTCCCTCCTGTCTTTTCACTTTCTGCTTTTGTTCCCTGTGCCCTTCTTTTGCATTTTCTTTCGCTTTTCTCTTTTGTTCCCAACTGCGTTTGGCCTCTGTGTCGTCTGCGCTGCCGGCGGCTGAGCGTCCCTCGGCACACGGCCCTGTTATTCTGCGCTGCCGGCGGCTGAGCGTCCCTCGGCACACGGCCCTGTTATTCTGCGCTGCCGGCGGCTGAGCGTCCCTCGGCACACGGCCCTGTTATTCTGCACTGCCGGCGGGGTAGAGTCCCTCGGCACACGGCTCTTACTCTGCTCTGCCGGCCGTCTAGTCGGCCAGCCCCGACAGCTGAGGGAGCGCGACACTCCTGGCGCAGATGGGCCTCACCAATCAGCCGAGAGCCGGTCAACGGAGACGACTTCGTGGAACGCCGCGCCTTCGGATCCAGGAGAACGCCGAAGTTCGGGCAGGGCACTTCCGGAGTCCGGGCACAGAACGTCAAGAGTTCAGGCAGACCACTCCCGGAGTCCGGGCACAGAACGCCAAGAGTTCAGGTAGACCACTCCCGGAGTCCGGGCACAGAACGCCAAGAGTTCAGGCAGACCACTCCCGGAGTCCGGGCACAGAACGCCAAGAGTTCAGGCAGACCACTCCCGGAGTCCGGGCACAGAACGCCAAGAGTTCAGGCAGACCACTCCCGGAGTCCGGGCGCAGAACGCCAAGAGTTCAGAGAGTACGCCGATAGTGAGCCAGAATACGCAGAGAATGCATTTTTGCATTCATGCACAGAATCATATTTCTTCAGATCACGGAAATGCATGCAGAGCATGCCGAGAATCCACCCAAAACATGCCGAGGGTGCTGGCAGAACACGCCGATATTGCCCTTGGTCGTGGAGAGACTTGGATCACGATGTAGGTGCTGAGGTTGTGATCCAGGTGCTGGGGCTATGATTCAGCTGCTGTGGTGTTAAATCCAGGTGCTCAAACTACGCTCCAAATGTCGTAACCTTGATTTACGTGTTGGACCTGTGACAGAGCAATGGGTTTATTTAATCCAGGCGCGGGACTGTGATGTACTAGGCTGTTTGAGCAGATACTAAGAATTCATTCAGGTGTTGCAGCCTTGATCCAGGTTCAGGACGTTTCATTCGAACTCTGGGTTGTTTGGTTCAGGTCGTGTGCGTGTCATTCAGATGCTGGTATTTTGGGTTCTGGTAGTGTGTGTATGAGTCGGGTGAAGTTATTCTTATGGGGGCGGCGCGTTTGATTCGGGCGTTGATATTTTTATCTAGATAGGTGGACCGAGTGAATCGTGATCCAGATGCTGGATTGTCGCATCCAGAAGGCAATCCTCCTCGTGGTGCTCGCCGGCAGCAGATCTCTGGGAGGGTCCCAGTATCAGCGGGAGCGGGCTGTGTTTGTCAGCGCTCGCTGGTGTGTCTATTGGGCTGCCGCTGGCAGAGGCCTGACAAGTGATACGCAGCGGATCTATGAAATAGGCGGCCATTAGGGGAGGAGGCTGCTGACGTCTGATTTGGAAACGGTCCTGAAGGCTACTGTGGGTCACGCAATGCCAAGCAACCATACCATGCCAACGAGCATCAAGGGGGTGATGAGCCGGCGCTCATGGAAATTTAACAACCGTCCTTCAGTCGCCGATTGACAGGGCTGCTTGAGCAAAACCAGGACTGCTTAACGGTTGGCCATATGTCCCAGGAATTGGTTTTCCGTCAGGTTTTCAAAATGTCGATAAAGCTAGAAATCAAGACGAAATCGTTCATGCAAATACATGTCATTTGGCTATTGCCACAAGACTAGTGTGTAGTATTAACTGATGAATGACAAAGATACGCTTGATACTAGTGAGAGCCGTGGAACAGAAATGCACTGCTCCTTCTGAGGATAGTGCTAAACATTGGTGTTAGGAATCAGAGTCGATTTTTTACTCCTTGCCTGGTATGTGAAGATTTTGGAATGACTCACAGTTTCAGGCTTGGATTTCCGAAGGCCTGGACCAGATTAGATAATTTTGACTGAAGACATTTTGACATTTTGACAGTTTGACCTAAAACATCGTTGTTAAGCGCAGATGTCCCTGAGTGATGACGTAGACTTCCCTGGCTAAACTTCGTTTAGCTACGTGATAACTCAGGACATTCATGGCGTGAAGCCGATGTCGTGAGCAGACTGTCCATGGTCTCGTGGTGTGTGGCTGACTGATCACTCAGCTCGAATCAGCGATATTTTCGTAATTTATGCATGTCAGGTATGAACAGCGTACCTTTCCAAAGTGGATTTATTTCATGTACAATAAACGAACTTCAGCCTACCAAGCCGCCTGGTGAGATGAGTTCAATGTCCCGTTCCCGGTCCCTTTCCTGCGTTCCCGGTGGCCTGTATCCTGTCTCAGTCTGATGTTCAAGTCCCCGTCCTCTCTGCCTGGACCCAGCCCGCTGTCCCAGTGCCATGCCCCTTTTCCCGCCCCAGTACTGCGTTGTAACCCCTGTCCTGGTTCTTCTGTCCCTGCCCCCTGCCGCGTATCCCGTTTCAGTTCCTTTTATCGCGGCATGCCACAGTTCCAATCCCTGCCGTTTTCAAGTTTTTCTTCCCACCTTAAGTCTTTGTCCCTGTCCTCGATCTAGGCCCCTGTTCCAGTCCCCGTTCCCAGTCTCTAGTCCCTGTTTCTTGTTCTATCTTTAGTCCCTGTTCCTTGCCCCGTCCCTGTTTCTATCCCAAGTCCTGTCTCTGCTCCTGTTCCGTCAGTATCATTATCCCTGTTCTTATTCGTACCCTGATACCTATCCTTGCCTGTTGCCTTTGTTTCCATCCCCGTCTCTGTCCTTTGACACTGTTCTGCTGCCGAGGAATTAGCCATTGTCACAGGCAGTGGATTGTCAACATCTTGATGTAATACGCAGGTCAGCAGTTCGTGGGTACACGATCTACATAAACGGTTGGCCGACCGTGCCGGAAGCAGGTACCCGGCCATGGAAGGGATAGTGACCGCATATGAATCACCACCTACGAATCATTTTTGTAACGTAACTGAAATCCAAGAATCGGAGTACACCTCAAACCCAACATGGTCGAATAATCTTATATTGAGCTGTAGACGAAAAGATCGTGGTCGCTTGGATCGTGACCGACATAAAGCGTGCAAAACACTGCAAGCATATCTTTTTTTGTACGTTTTCATTTGAATCGACCTCAAAGCAACACAATCAGTGGTTTAAACAGACGTCTTCAGATTTCGTTGGGGGACCTGTTAGTTGTATTTGTAACCGTATACTGCGGATGACGTCACAGCAAACTTAAGATAAACAGAAAAACTCGAAATGCGTGGATTTAGTGGAAAAATCGCGACAGGCACTGGTTAACCTTGTACCTCATGCCTTGAAAAACCGTCTGAATACTGATTATTTTACTGTAGCAACATCACAAAAAAGCAGTGCTCTCCATTAACATCAACGTTTTCCTGAACGAATCTGGGATACTATTACCATCGCAGTGTAAACACAAACGACTCAGAAATCGTAAAAATACCTTCTTTGAATGCGTGCGGTATCAACCACGTCCGGCGGACGAAGTCAGATCCGGGCAATGATTTAAGGTCGGTACATTGTGGCGTGGGACCATCGAATGGCCAAGTTCGCATTGGTGACGGTCAGATTTATTACATATATAATTAACATCCCAAAACGGTGCTCCTCCACGTTTCCGTTGCCAGCACGCGGCATGCGCTGGAGACGGGATGGCACGTGGAAAATGGCGCGTGTTCCACGTGCCATTTTACACGTGATATGAGTCCTGGACCGATTTTCCGTCGCACGCACCCAGTTTCGTCTCGTGACACGTAAGACAGGCGTCCAGAGGTGAATCGTGGCGGCGGCTAGCAAGCGTGTCGAGCTAGCTGGAAAAATGGTCGACATGGCGACGTGCTCCGGTTGACGTGGTGTCTCGTAGCCGGTGCAGCTGCGGCACGTGCCACCTTTTTGAGCTTAGACACGTGTAGGCGCCTAGCTCTGGGAAGCCCAGTGCATGTCCCATTTAATTTCATATGATTTCTGAAACAAGCTTCTCCGGGAATAACGAATCTTCATCACGAAGCTGGTTACGTAATTTTAACAACGCCGAAAGCCCAGAAGATCGTAAATATCCTCACGATTTCATCGCACCGTCTCGCGTCCGTGGTGCCGGCAGGCGTCGAAATGAAAACAAGGGCAGCTGCGTGCGAGGGTGCGTAATTCACGGGAATTACGTTCAAGGGAATTAGAGTGCGTAATTCAAGGGGACAAGGGTGCGTAATTCCACAGAATGTTATACGAACTCTTGCGTTCGCTATCACAACGGTCGCCAACAACCGAACGAAAAAAGCCAAACGAAACTCACGACTGTCGTTCACCGTCGCCGCCAAGGATGCCCGTAACGCCTCGGAGATCGTCCTCATTCCTCCTCACAGCCAGCGTCACGCAGGAGCGGAAAGTCGTCTGCTACCCTGGCGTCGTCTCTGATATTCTCATCCCCAGTTGTCGCAGCGCATGGTCGAATCCATGGCTGGAAAGTTCAGAAAATTGTTGGGAAGGGGGTAGCTCAAGAGGTTTCCACAAGCTTAAATTTCCACAGACCCAAGTATAAAATCTTTTAAAGTTGGGAAGGGGGATTCTAGACGTTTCCTGCCCAAGGATCTCCAGCCATGGCCGAATCTGTCGCGGCCGGTGCAACAGAGTCAGAGTCGACGCGGTAACGGCGAGGCCGACGCCAGGGTGTGGCCATCTCCAGTGACCCTGGTCGGCCCGTCTGGCTGCCGGCACCCCGGGAGACCAACTCTCCCGTCCCCCTCCCATCCCCGGCCGCATTGTTTAACAGCGAGGACGTTGCGCTGTTGAAGAGGGTCCGGCGCGTCCCGGGCGCGGGAGGGGAGAGGAGGCGGCGGCAGTGGCCCTGATCACCAGGCACCTGGTGATGGACGGCTGACGGCCAACACCGAGACCGCAGAATCAATCAGAATCATCTCCCGGAAACGGGCCCAAGCCTCGCTACCAATAGCTTGATGGCGGCTTTTGGTGATTACGAGACCGCGGCCGGATCGCGAAATGATTTACGCGGTGCCGTCAGGCACCGCTGTGCGCCGTTCGGCGCGGGGCTCCCGTTATAAAATTGCAAAATGACAGTTCTGAATTGTGGTTATGCTGTGAGAAACGCGCCATGAATTCCGCAAAGGTTGCCATGATTCAGAGGTGGACCACATGAAGCAAACACACCGCGACTGACCTCGGGGGAGGGGCTGGTCCCGAGCCGGCTGTTTCCGCGGGGTTCGACGCAGATGCCTGGTACTGACTGGCAGGCCGCCTCTGCCCCCATCCCGCTTTCTCCCTCGCCTTCTCCCGGCCTCCCCTTCCCCGTCCCCCTCTCTGCCCCTGTCTCTCCCTACCCCTCCATGTTTCGCTGTCTCCCATCCTCCGTCTCTCTCTCTCTCTCTCTCTCTCCTATTTCTATATCTTCCTCCTCATCTTCGTGGAGTGATGTTTGCAACCTTTATTTTGTTACTGTTGCAAAGTAACTAGGTTTGAGAAAATTGATGGGGCACATTTGGAAGGAGGCTCCACTGGCGTGATGCCAACAGACGTCTGCAGGTCTGCTGCTATGAGCGGTAAATTTAGCGAGTCTGAACCAAGCAGACTGACAATCTCTCGAGATTCATGACGCTTGATCAAAACGAAAGGGCTGCGTTCCACCCGGCTTTGAAGACCAGACATCGGGTGCGAGGCCTGTGGCGTCTTCTTCATCTTTCTTGGTACATCTGCTGGGCTGACAGGGATTACCGCTGTGAACGGCACATGCGCGTGCTCGACATAAGGCCGGAATGGGACAATATCTCCGACCGTTTTACAGAATTGGCCTGGGGCCACTTGGGGGGACCGGTGCGGGTTCACAGTTCGGAATGCAATAACGCAGCGGAGAGTTGGCAGACACGGGGAATATCCAGTGCGGCGCGGCGGCCGACAATGACAGCACGGCCGCGCGTCAATCCAGTCTGGGCACCAGCGCGCGGCCAGCAATGTCCTGGGAGACAGCACAGCCGGCGGGCTCGCAGCGTTGTTCGGGCCGTCTCCAGACCACAGGAGCTGACTAGAAGGTGCATGAACAGGACGCCCGAGCCGACACCCTCGGCTCAAACCACGGACATTGCCCGTGAGCGGGCCAGGTGGGGCGTCGGGCTGTCCGGGCAGAGGTGCCGAGTAGTCCGACTCTGGTGTCCGACAGTCCGACCGTGGTGTCCGACAGTCCGGCCCTGGTGCCCGACAGTCCGGTCAGTGGTGCTGGACAGTTCGACCCTGGTGCCCGACAAGCCGGGCAGTGATGCTGGGCAGTCCAGGCCTGGTGCCCGGCAGTCCGGGTAGCGGTGCCGCGCAGTTCAGGCAGTGACGCCGGGCAGTGCGGGCAGTCCGGGCACTGGTGCCGGGCAGTGGTGCCAGGCCAGTCCTGGTGGATCAGGCTCAGATCGGTAGCCTGACTCCCTATGGTAGCGTAGATTATAATCACCGTTCAGGGTTCACTCACAGCCAGCTGGGCGTGTTGCTTAAATTTGGTCCAAATTAGGCAGCAGCACAAGATATACTGGCATAAGCGTTGGCCACTGCGGGCGAAATGTTACAGCACTCACCCACAGTGTGACGTTGAATACGAAAGTGTCTTCTTTGCGCTGATGTATGAATGCATGTATGCATTCACGAGCACGACACATTCCGAATCAGAAGCACACTTCATTATGGCAAAGGGTAAGTATGGCTATTGCAGCGCCAGGTCTATGTTAAAATGCAGTGGAGGGGATACGAATAATGCATCAGACGCGCATTTCTCGTTAATATTTCATGCGCACTTCTATTACTAGCTCAGGCACCGCAAGCAGACGGCAGTTTCCCTCAGAAGTGGACAGAGTCTTCATGCACGGGAGAAGGCGGCTGCACAGGCCCGTCACCCGGTCAACAAAAACAAGCTTGGCCTCACATCCATCTAACAGATGTCCGAGCCCTGTTCGGCAAGCTTGCAGACGTCACGCCGAGCAGTGTTGTCCAAAAGCGGCGAAAACGTGCGGGATCTGTGGCCTTTATGGTGGTCCAGTGTAGAGGCGAACTGACGTGCGCCATTGGCACGCAACCTGTCGACGCTATTCAGGGGCGCGGCGACGACTTCAAAGTTTGGGGGGAGGGGGAGTCTCGAAAATCAACGAAACGATCAAGAACACATGCAGATGCTTTGTCACTGGACCGCTTCTCCCCTTTCTGCCCCCCCCCCTCCCTCTCTCTTCCCAAGGACCTCTTACCAATGCCGAGCCAGTAAATGCGGATGGTTATGCAAAATGGTCCGGGATATATGGGATAATATTTGGAATCCCTCACCGTTGAGTCTTCGCTCGTGTTTCGTGCTCGCCGTGTTCTAACTGAAGATGATGCTGGAAGCTTCAGCAGCTTTCTTAGGTGGCTCACCCGAGAGATAGCGCAGTCAGGCTGGAATGTTCCATTTAAGGCTGGAAATTCACGGTGCAAACCACTAGGGACGGATCGTGGTGCGGCAGGGAGGGGGAGGGGGCCCCGGCTACTTTTCTAGCCATCTCTCTCCATGCAACACTATGGGGGCCTGTGTTAAATTTCGTCCGCCAGTTAAGGGGGGTGGCACCATGCCCCGTGTCGCCCCGTTCCGCCACCTTTGGGGCAAACGTAGCAAGGTTGGACTGAAGCAAATCATTCGCAACACATGGTGCGTGTACTTGACTTAAGCCCAGTAGCACTGACTTCAGCAGCGGCCGAAAGTGGATATTTTAGCCCCCCGCCCCACTCACCCAGGGACATAACCAGGGACCTGCTCCGCCGGCGGAGCTTCAGGGACCTCACTGGCTCTCAGGGACACCTTTGCTGTGCCAGGAGGCCGCCTAACACACTCCGGGCCTCCCGGCCGTCCAGGACCCCCAAACCGTCTTAGCGGCCCTCTTTTCGTCTTTGCCTCGCGGGGGGGGGGGGCTCCGACCTATTTGGCGGTTTCAGGCGCCATCTGCTATGTAGGAGCCTACCTAATCCTCTCGAGATAAATCTGACATTCTCGAGTCCCCTTGTCTGCATCAAAAACCTGTCACGTTTTCAAAAAGACCAATGGAGCCCATTTGGGCCCCTGTCGAGGCTATGGTCACTGATGAATCCCTGTTCACCGTGTTCACGGGGCCAGGGGCGTCAATATGTATTCTTTTGAGAGGGCCCTGGCCCACCCAATGTTGACTTGAGCCCCCTAATGTGGGTTTAAGTCGTCCCAATACTTTCTGCTGGCTTGAAAGGGAAATGAGTACTAATATCGAAAAGAACGGCTGCAATAGATAAAAGACAGGCAGAAAGCACAGTCTAAAGCGATGCATTTATCTATCTTTCTTCTTTTAGCCATATATATCTAAATAGATGGGGATAAATGGAATTTTTCATTTGATAAATAGTAGCAACAAAACCTGTAAATTCCCGCTGGTCAAAATACAGCGGGCTTATTCCATTCAGAAATCCACATTTGGGAGAAATGAAGTTGTCGAGACTTAGGTTCCCCCCCAGTCATTTCCAGAAATCGGCACCTCTACATGTGGCCTCTTTGGCTGGCCAAGGTCTCCTTATTGCTTGGCACCCTGATAAGTTTTTGCCGTCTAGGGGGCCTCTGGCACTTTTAGCGGTCTCATGGACCCTTTGCCTTGCTGGGACCCCTCGGGTGGTCCCGGAACCCGTGGAGAGTTTTAGAGACCTTCCTGTCCGTCTGAGGGGCCATTTTGCCATCTCAGGATTTAAATAATCTCTCCGGAGGCCCTCTGACTGCAACAGGAACCTTCAGCTTCCCACACGGGTCGGTGAAATTGGGGTCCCTGCGACATTCTAGGGGCTCCTATGTCATCTTAGGGACTCAACCCTCATCTTGGCCGTCTCAGAGGCCCTGTGATCCTTCTGGAGGTCTCAGGGGCAGTCTGATGTGTTGGGCCCTGTTGTGGTCGCAGTGGCCCTTCGGGGACTTCAAGGTTCCTTCCATGCGTCTCAGGGGTCATCTAACCCTCCCAGTGGCCCTACCCCTGACTGTATCAAGAACCCGTCACGTTTTCACAGAGACCCCGTGAAGTCCATACGGGGCTCCTTCGGGCCCGCTTTTGAGAGAGGGGTCCCTTTTCAAGCCTCAGGGGAGGGACGATCGCAGGGCCCCAGAAGTCCAGGTAAAACCGTCCGGCCAGAGTAGCGTCTGGCGTGACGTCACAGGCGGCATGCTGCCGTTCACCCAACATGCGGTCAGTGTTAAGTCGACCGCTTTTACGTTATTTCAACATTAACCATGATAAACACAAGAGAAGCCAAACACATGAAACAATAGCTTGGTCTCAAACTGACAGCTACGTACAGTCAACCCCACACCAGTCCTGCCCAAGGCCCAATGTAGGATCCTGTCAAGGCTCGATCGCCTGGCAAACCCCCACTCCCGCAGCACACCTGCAACTGTCCCAGCCCTCAAAGCTCTTTCAATTCTTAATCCCGCGCCAAAGCTAGCCTAAAAAGATCCACGAAAATATAAACTGCATCTACTGATATAATCAAATACGAAATACAAGCAGATAATGCCCGACCCCTGCCCCCGTCAAACTCGTCGTAAGCAAGCTTAGCTGGCATAATCGGTTAGCCACCTAGTAGAGGTCTTTCTTTTCCCCACAAAAGCCGGCAGCGTCGGCTGATGGCGCTTCATTTCGTTGTCATCAATGCCGGTAAACGACCCTGCGTCGCCTTAACCAAAAATAATATCCGCAGTCAACGCAGGACAGGGATACCACCGCAACTAAAAATGTTGTGTTACTGGGTTATTTTTTACGGCGCTGTCGACTGCCCGGGTCATTTCACGTCGCAGCCTCTCACGACGTTTGTCGCGAGGGACGGCGAAATGTCCCTATGACTCGAACTCCAACCGGAGCCCTTTCGGCCACAGGGCGAGCAAGATAACCAGTACACTACGCGCCCCTCCCTCCCCCGGAACTAGAGAGTTTCCCATTGCTACTCATGCGTAAGAATTGTCTGCTGTTTGTATTGCCACTCGAGCTACCAGATATTCCCTTTCCTTCGCCCGCTCATCGGCCTCCTCCGTCGTTCAGCATTGTTTTATTCACGTTATATTCGCTTTTCATTTTCCATTTTAAGGTTTAGTTTTCGTCCTGTTTTGACACTGAGATATGCCTACACTTCCGTAAAAAGGCCCAAGTGGCAAACCAGCATTTCTCATATCATCGGTGTCGAAAAATTGAGGGGGCTGAGCCCTCCAGTCTGAAAGCTGGGGAGGGGTGCTGAAGCCCCCCTGGCCCCATGGCTCCCGCACTTATAAGCCTATTGTTTGGGTGGTTTCAAATCATGCACACCACCGTTTGTCATCGTTGCGTCACACCATCGTTGCGTCAGATGCGCACAAGAAGTGAGCCTGTACTCGCTGCACCTGCTGTCTTACAACCGCACTGATTGCGGCGGCGGCGAAGGCATAATGTCACGCCCAATCAGTGCCCCATAACGTCCTCAGGGCAGGCTCGGGTGCCTCTGATTGACTCTTGCCTTCCCGAATGGACCAACTGCGCTGATGATAAGTTCACCAAACAGGGCTCTAAGGCCACTCGACTGGTACGTCCATCGTAAACTGGTTTTTGGCATTGGACCTGACCTTTGTTGAGAGTGTGCAATGCAAGGAACGCAGCTGATCTTGTCTGGTACTAAACAAGATTAGCTGTCCGTCATTGTTCGTCCATGCCTCGTCACAGGAGCCGCACTCCTACCTGTGTTGGAAATAGAATCATCCCGGAAAGCAGCACTGTGCGCAACCTTTGAGTTATCTTTCTCAGTTTGTTTACTTTTGGCTCGCACATATCCGGTGCACATTTCATTACTGCGACCAACTAGTTGCTCTGACGAACGTTAGGCGGTCTCCCTGGAAAACTGACAGTGGCAGTGATGACGGTGACTGATAGTGATAATGACCAAGCCACATGTTAGCTCCAAACGGAAATGACCACAAAAAATGTTTTGAAACTGGGAGGAACATTGTTGGACATCGGTGTTGAGTGCATTGGACCAGCCAAAACTATGATATCAGACTATGTAACGGAATGTTCTAAAACAGATACACCAGAAACTGCGTCAGCTGCTTAACATGCGCTTCACAGAACAAAGAGGAAACTGTCACAGCCTCTAAGTACGGTAAAAGCTAACCATGACCATAACTACGTACCAAACTCGCGGGCGGTGACATGCAAGACACCACATGAGAGGAAGTAGCGAAGTTTCTTTTAGGTGCAATCGGTCAACTGGTGGTGACCTGGCTTTTACTTTTTTTCTCTCTTTTTTCTTTTTTTCTCTCTTCTTCTTGACGACTTTGGTCACTCTTAATGGAGCCCTAAGAAGTCCTTTCGTGCAACTCTATAGTCGTGAACGCACAATCACGCGCACTTATCACAACACTCTCGCCACTCTACACTCATCACAGGCTCCACCGCCAGAGCTCTACAGCTGGAGTTTCTTAAACAGAAATAGATTGCTAAGGGGTGATGCACTAACTATACCATAATGCAACCATTCAGACAAATCAGAGCTTAAGAAGCAATCTTAATATTGTACGATGGGCGCCGAATGACCCTGCAGTCGGTGCGCCCCTAAGCCCCAATAACCAACCAACTTAATATTGTACGAGGAAAATGAATTGGCCAATGAAAGTCCTTAGGAGCCAACGGCTCTTAGAACTGGCTTATGCAAAAGGCTTCAGCTTGTTGAGGCGGTTTTTATACCCAGAAGAAGAAAGTATTCATCCACATTTCTAATAAGAAAAATCATGTGTTACGGTGGTATGGCTGACAGACGTGAGATGCCAACGAGCCTCTGTTTTCGCCTCAGTAGACCGTTTGAACTGGATATGAGGTTTTCAATAGACAAAGTTTTTTATTTGCAGTTATTTGTAGAATTTTAAACGACACAGACTTAAACTGCTTTCAGAAACGGGTCCTTTTAGAGCCGTGACGTTGACTTCGTAACACGCCACTATTTCCCGCCGGGTTGAAACCAAGACAAGTGCAACATATTAAAATGCCAACTCCAGTTCATTCGTCATCCCTCCTTATCCGGATTCCTTCCAACCCACCCTCTTTAACCCCGGTTCTTGTCATCAGATTAGGTCTTTCCGGCAGTGTCACTCAGACCTCTCTCCTTCATTCCATACCTTCGAAATAATCAGAACTGGTGTACGGCGCTCCAACCACAACCGAACCAAACTTACTCCAACTCGCTGCCACGTCGTCACTTCCATCCGCCCGCAACCATACGCGATCAGACGTCGGGAGCGTGCAGCAACTGACGTGCATAACAGCCCCATAAGGACATTCCGGGCGCATTGGCGGATCCATACTTTGTACGAGTGAGGGGGGGGGGCAATGTCCTCTTGTGTAACCTAATCTCCTCTCAAATACTGGTTTCTTACGGGGTTTTGGCCACTTTGTTTCGTTATTTTCGTAAAATTAATACGCACTCTAAAAAAATTTTCGAAGAAAATGCGCTTTCACGACGGAAAATGGAGGGTGAGAGCAAATGACATGTGACGGAGGGGCAAATGATAAAGGGGGCCATGGTCCCGATGCATCCTCCTCCGGATCCGCCATGGTGGTCATTAGGGCTTTTGGGCGCGCCAACGGCGAAGTTATTTACGCCCTCCTGGATCTGCCAGTGTCCGGGCAAGACAACCTTCCGGATGCGGTGTTCACTGCTGTGCCAGAATTCGTCTTTTTGCGTTGGGGTCTGTGGCTTATATTTCTCAGTACTGAAAAAGGTAGCATAGCACTCCGTCTGGAGTTCCGACTAAGCGGCGATTTATGATCCACTTACATGCAGGGAATGTTCCAATGTATTCGTGAAATGCGGCCCAAGAGCATATACACCATGACACATTCTCCGGCTGTTGCGAAATTCAACGGAGGCGATCACGTGACTGGGCTACTCAGAGTGTTCTTGTCTGCTGGCCGAGGAGCACGACACGAGAGAGAGAGAGAGAGAGGGAGAGAGAGAATTAGCACTGTATTTACAGCGTCGTGGTACAGTTCATCTCACAGGATGATCATCTCATAGGGCGAGTGACTTTCGATTCCACGATATCCAGAACAACGAACGCTTCTAAATCACTGCCAGCGAGTGACATCTCGATACGATTGCACAAGGCGCGGAGGCGCTGCAGGGACTCTCAGGCCGCTTTCTGTACATTGTGTCGCAGTTAGCACCACTCTGACACATACGTTGCGGAAGCACTACGAAATCTGCATTAGCCTAAAACTATCCGGGCCGCATGTTCGGACGCACACTGAACTTCCTAAGACCTGTGGCATGTTACACGCGCCACAGGGAAACACAGTATACATTGGAGCAGTAAGTCGTAGATGAATGTTTTCTGACACAGTAGAAGCACGTGGAAAAGCTGGGTAATGGGAGTTCGTTTGGTAGCATAACAGAAATGTTGCTGCCGAATCTCGGAATAAGAAGTATGTATTGCGCCAGAAAACCCACAGCACCGCCTCCCATTCCCAACATCACGAACGTATCCCTGTTCTCGCGGATGATGATTCACTTTTGCAAAGACTGTTGTGAATCCAGAACTGGTCACGCACCGGCACCCCGGGTTCCTCGTAATGAAACCATTCGCCGACTGGAGATCTACTAAGCTGGGCGAACAGTACTTATACTCGTGGTCTTAAAGGTTATTGCACATTCATCATGTGTTATCAACCCGCGCCCAACTGGCGCCCTGACGTGGTTGGTCGGAGACCTAGGGGGGTTTGTGCGAGCAGTTTTTTTTTAATTACTGACGGACTAGAACGCCAGTGACCCCACATAACCTGACCTGACTCCGTGACCTCGCCTAAGATTTCATCATTTTTTGCATCATTTCGTGTTCTGTCGAGGACCAATAACAGTGCCAACAAAAGGGCAGGGGGCACCTTTGGACTGAAACTCCTTGGGTTTCACAACAACGATCATAGGGCACTACCTATGATCATAGGGCCTGCGGTCGACCATATGACCTTACCTGACGGTGGATCATGACCTAATTTGAAGCACGCTTGGGTTTCTCTTCTTATACATTGATCTGCTATTGGCTCATGAAATAAACCAGATAAATAAAGTTGGACATATGAATACGAATTAAGTTTCTGCCGCGGTGACCTCGCATGACCTCAGGTGACGCAAGGTCATTTCACAATGGGGGCATCTTAATGCACTTTTGGACTGCAAAATCGACCTCAGCGCCTATTACCACGGCTTTATCAAAACAAAGTTTCAGACTTTTTGCTAGCGCACGCCAAATGTGGCCTGGCCAGACCTAACGACCCTTTATGTGGGTCAACATTAGTTGTGTTTAGTGACTTCCTTGGCCCACGTATGCATTTCAGGCACCAACAAGCCGAAGGAACGGCTCAAAACCGTTAGAAATGGAGGAAAAAGACGAAAACTGAACTGACCTCAGGTTGCTGATATTGGCTTTGACAACAAATTCGAATAGTACAAGCCTTATGAATGTCCGCGATTACTATCCCTAAGAGTTTTGGGTCGCTCAATCGCACAACGTGGTTTGTAGAAAAAGAAAATCTGAGGTCGGCTTCTTTTACGTGGCCGACGGCAGTGGCCTGACACCACTGGAAATTGAAATTGTACAGGGCATGCGTAAAGAATGTAAAAGGGTATTGAAAATTTAGCACGCTTCACGCTGTTTTTTGGATATCACCAAAAATATTTGAGGCAGGTTCAAAACGCCCCCCCCCGCGTGGGCGAGGGTTAACGGAGACAGCCAGGTTGTAGGTCGTAGAACATGACACTGAATTGAAATGCATATTATATGAGTGCCATCCTAACCCTCGCCCGACTGTCGGTCGGCGCCATGTACGCCGGAGGGGGGGGGGAGGAATTGCCGTCGACCGCCTCCCTCTAATTTACGAACGGTTGGTCGCACGATAAAAAATAAACACACTGTTCGAAAACTCGTGACGAGTAGAGCTCGAAAGTTAACCTCATTTTTGTTTTGAATACTATGCAATACTATCCATTTACGCCATATGCATGTTTTCTTATAGCCGCTTGCATGAGACTGACAGATGGCTTGGATATCAATGACTGTAATTAATGATGTTTGGATAAAGGTACCAGCTGACAGGTAAAAGTTCGCAGATGCCGATACAAGTCTAATTTTTCTGATTTGTTTAATATGTACGCGGAAACGTTGAGTACTGGCGGTTTCCGACACGGCGATTTTCGCAGCGCTGTACGGCGGGCGCCGTCGACGAGGGCGGTATGAAATTAACGGAAACTTATTTTAGCGTTCTTTTATTTTCGCGAAATATGTCTTTCCAAGTGTTGTTGCTTGATCCTAGTCGTGCGAGTGCGGCTGTGGTCACGGCTGTTGCCTTGCTAAGGATAACACACAAAATTTAACATGTGTTTTTATATTCTAACTAAGCTTTACTTGACACTTTCTACCTTACCTTGTATGTAATAACAACATTGTATCGCATAAAATAACAAACATAAACACCATATATGTCATAACTCATTACTTTCACAACTTATTTGAGGAACAGAGAGGCCGTAATGAAGCTGCTGCACAAGGGTAAAGAATCAACTATGAAGAAAATGAAGTAGAAAAGCACAAACTAGCTATTTCGCTTTTCCACGACCAAGCCCCATTCTCACATCCTGAATATCTCACATCCTGAAGCAAGTACCTTTAAGCTTCAATGCCGTGATGTAGGTTTGGGTAGATACCTAGCTACCTAGGTAGTTAATTCTGTGAAGTTAAACAAAGCCCAGGCTTTATCTACATAGGCATCTTCCCATAGCAGTGCAACACGTTGCAGGCAGGATGGACTGCCTTGGTCTGCTGGCAGTGAATAGCTGGCAGTCACTTGCCTTGCCAAGTGACTGCCAGCTATTCACTGAGCAAAACATCAACATTTTAATCCCATAGAGCTTATGGGTATATGACATTATGGGTAGTTTAGACAGTTTGTAAGCCCTTAATTCCATAGAGCTCAAGGGCTTATATAAGTGTCCTAACTACTTCGGTAGGCACCTAGCTAGCCTACCATGACTTGTGCCTCCTACACCATGTAATTTTCCCGAACTATTCGTTCATTGTGGGTTAGGACGCACAGCCTCATGGACTCAAACATCTGTGTAATGAGTCAATGAGCCATATCGTTATAACAGACATTTAAATCGCATGTATAACATTTCTGGAAACCTGTAAAATTTGGCAATAAGCGCTTAAGTAGATCACCTTAATAGATAAAATTAAGTTAAATCAGATGTCGGATGATTTTGTGTCATTCCTCTATGCACTTTACGATGCCTTTCTATGAAACCTCAGAGTGACGCCATATTTTATTATCTTCCAAGGTTGCGCTACCTGGACTGTTTTGGTTGATGTTGGTCAGAACCTTGTGATGTTTGCTGCGCTTGCTTATTGCTGTAAGTTTTTTTTTGTCGCTCGCAACTGTTGTTCTATTATGAACGTAACGATAGCTGATGCTCATGAAGACGAATGGTACTGCATTTTGGGCGGCTCATTCTCCTTGTAAGTTTGTCTAGAGTCTCGTAATAAGTCACCACAGACCCATGAAGGATGGTAGGTAGGTAACCACAGACCCAGTTTGGATGAATGCGTTTTCAGCCGGGCTGTGTATCTGTCTACCTACCTACCTTCCCAATTAGTTTAGCAAGCCAATTTCAGGAAAGGTAATCGAGCTGGTAGGTCAACAGGGTCATGTTGGTGTTAGGCCATATTGCTGTTATTGTTTCCAAATTTTGGTTGGGTAATAATTATGGATGAAGTATGCAATTCATACATGTGCCTATGGCTGGTTTCTCAAACAAAAACAAAGCTCAACCAATTTGCCTTTGATAAAGATAGGATAAGTAGACTGAGATACATTTTACACAACTTGCCTATGATAAAGATGGGATAAGTAGGCTAAGAAACATTTTACACACAGGCAAGTCATAGGAAAAAACATGATTAGAAGTGGAAAGATAGGTTACCAGCTAGATTGCACCATGCAGTCATTTGATAGTTTTTGTAGTATTGCAGCTATGCTATTTTTTCACATGGTTCAGATTCAAGCATCGCGTCACCCTAAAGTAATGTTTTTTAAATGAAATTTCGAGAAAAATGACACGGCTGGACCTATGAGTAATGCTGCGGCTCGCTGCGGCTAGGGCGCTATGCCTATAGAACGCGGCGGTTAAGAAAAGTACAACCGCATAAGCCTTTAGAATTCCTGCTGTTTTTAAGACCTCCGACGTGTTTCACTGCTTCATTTTGTCCTGTGGCACCATGATCTTCCGAACGAGACAGACATGTTTTGCCTGCTATTTTCCTTGACCTACATCACCTGACCTTTCCTTGACTATCCTGTCACCCAAAAACATCTGAGCATGATTATAACGACCAAATGGAGTTAGCAGCCCAGAAACGGAAATTTTACTGGAGGTCGTCCTGACTGAAGGCATGGTTTATCCTATACGTTCAGGAGCCTCGTAAGTCTTCCAGTCTTCTGGAGCAACACACAGGCTTCCAGGTAGGCAGCGTTGGCATAGAAGACACCAAAGTACCAAATTTTGCAATATGCGTGATGAAAAATTTGGATGGCATTCGTCATTCACACTATTGCAATGTAGGAATTTGCTCGTCAATTCAAATGATTGGAAACGTTTCCAAACCATATGAAATGAGGTCAAGGCTCCGTGACTGTGACCATGTAACTTTGTGGTTATTGAAGATCATATAAGGTCAAAAACCGTATGTTCATCTGGTGAACATGCGATCATGGTACCTTCTACTTTTTTATGTCATGGCGCCACGTATGTCAGCACTATATAAACAATGTAAAAGTATTTGTACTTCTAAGTATTACGTGGCCTGTGTGAGGTAAAACAATATTTTCAACTTTCAGTTAATTCAGTTTAAAAAAAAAAACATTCCTTCCATTTTCCAGGCCCTGTGAATGCCTCTGAATTTTCTCAAAATTTGAGATATATCAGGCAACGGCAAAAGTTTCAAGGATTAGCTCTCGATTCATGTCAGTTGCATCAAAATCAGTACTTTTACGGCAAGTTTAAAAAAGTCCAAAAATGCCCTCTTTTAGTTTTTCCCCCTGTACCCACCCCTTTCAAGATTTTCAATAATTTCTTTAATAAAAATGCAGTTTACATCATGGCGAGTCGATGGTCGTTTGATGCGGTGAAATTAGGCATTGCTATGATAGGCATAAATTGTCACCACCTGTAGGACGACGCTGCGCCGCTTATTGCGCTCACCCCATCATTCTTTCTGAACAGGTCGTTCTCTAAATACACATACTGTTGAAAGCACAGCAGTGTGAGACAACGTACTAATGCACGTCTTACCAGTACTTATCAGTGTTTTTGTGACTTTTCACATCAGGATATTACACCCCGTTGTATAGCAGCACGTCTGCTGCATTCTTGACGGTTGGTTGGTTGGTTATTGGGGCTTAAGGGCGCACCGACTGCAGGGTCATTCGGCGCCCATGCATTCTTGACGGATATTCTGAATCCACTGAATTTCTGCGCCCGAGTTCTGATGCGGCGAACCCGGCTGGATTCTGTACCTGATACTCGGGACGCACTCGGGAGACTCCGAGCCAGTTGCCTTGAGATGCAGCATGTACCTGCCTTCTGAGGAAATTCATAACGCACGGTATGCCGGTCGAACTGTCCCTTGCGCAATATAAGACTGGCCATCTGCGGACGTTGCCAAACACTACGACTGCGACAATCGCAGCTTTGAATTTTGAGTACGGAATATCACGTAACAAAAATGCATGTCACGGCTTACGGAGAGTAAATTACTTGCGCACGCACGCAAGGTAAAGCAAACACTGCCTTTTCACCATTCCAACCGTATCATACCAGCTTTGCATATACGTCGTATTATACGCCACTGCTTGACGGTAGGAAACGCTTTTCCTCCGCGTCTGACGGTCTTTATTGCCCGGTGTAGTGTCGTGGAATACCTCTATTTAGACACTTCATGTATACAAGTAAAGGCATTTGCCATTCTGTATTCAGTTAGACATAGACAGGCATTAGACGTTAGACAGACGTGGCGATTAATAATCGCCCTTCGGGGATTATTTAACAACGCTTTCCGCGGTGGATTTCGCTTCTGCTCGCTTGCCCCTGAGAGCTGCTGACCTGCTGAGCCGATTTTGTCTCAGCATTTGAACGATCATGAGAACACTGCATTTTGTTGTGGCTTGAAATGGCCTCACCTGGTGAAGTATGTCCATGATTCTGCAGGGGAATAGGTGGTTTGTGCAGGTCTTATTGTCTTCATCCTGTTTGTAATGATCGCAGCAAACAAAACGACTTCGCCACTTCGTCGACGTCACATTACCTTGAAATTGTTCATGGAGTCCATAAGACCTCTTAAGAACATTGGCATTCATGTTGGCTACAAATCACTTTCTCCAGCTCAGCAAGAAGTGCATGAGCTTGTCCTAAAGAAAACTGCAGTTTGCCTGAATGTGCGTTTCAAAATAACTTTTCCATATTGGGTTAGCATGACCCCAGCCTGGGACAGGTCCGAACTGAGAGGAACTCAAAACAAATCAGCTATCCAAAAGATCAGGCCGCTGCTTCTGGCTGTTCCTGGGCTCCAAGACCCAGTTTCGAGGAATGGCGAATTTCTACCCAGTTTCGAGGAAGGGCGAATTTCTATGACTCATCGTATCAAACCGCCTAATTTTCGCGAAGCTGGTTTACAGATATTCAGATGGTGAGCATTAATATCACTGGCTGTCTGCGGCACGACTATTAGCCCATGTGGAATGCCCCAGTATTGTGCCCCAGTCCACGTCTACCAGTATGTGTTTCCGTTCTGTCGTCCCTTACTGCTCCGTCCCTTACTGATCGGCCGCTCCTGCTGCGGGGCGGCCGAGAACTGGCCTGGCCGCCCAGAGCAGGCGTCAGGTGCATACTCCCGGCGAGAGCCGCCACCAAACAGAGCGCAGCCATCTCCGACCTGATCGAATTCCCGACTCCAGACGCCTCTTTAAAGACGTCACCCCACCGCTGATGTTGTTACTGGCATGTGCCCGCGGACACGAACATCACTGAAACGGTTTGGGCAGGTTTTATGTGAACTCTGACTGGGAAAAAGGTCATGAGGTTTCAGACTGCCATACATTGGCGTAGGTCACATACACGGGCAAGGCTCTGAGGAAATCGGCGTGTTTTCGCACAACAAAACAATTAATCTTGCAAACGTATTACGACTGACGTTTCATCCAGTGGAGCTCTCGGACAGTGTTCAAGAAAACAGGAAAACCTAATCAGACAGATCTGCATTTCATAGTTTTCTCAGAATATTGAGGCCAGTCGCTTGTTTCATTCGGAAATGTTTTTTGCCACATGCTTTGTTTCAGCAAATGAAGCCGACTTATACTCAGAATCTCGGCCAGGTCAGGTACCTTAGATGAGCCTGCCTAAATGATGCTATTTTTTATCATCATCAGGGAATTTTATATTTTATTTTTACGATGGTACTTTTTATACCGTCTGTTTATTTTTGTATTTGTCGTAGGTTCGGGTTTGGTGTCGACCGGCATTTTTTTCGCCCTGATCTCACGCGGCGCTGTGGTGCTGGTTGCCCCGAACACTGACTCGTAGCTATATACTTGTCGTTATCGAAAACAAATAAAACAAGAGAAGTTCATCGCAGGTAAACGCAGGGGAAGCAGTCACACTGTCAGTCCACACACCCCAGTCAGTGCGCACGGCGGTGGTACGGTGCGAGATGGCGACCGAAAAGCAAAATCGGCAACGCCAGCAGTTCGGGCCAGCATCGCAGGTTTGCTTAGATGGCGTGTTTTATGTAACAGGCATGGAGTGTGATAAGTGACCGAGTGGTCCCCGCTGCCGGTGTCGATGAGCGGCAGGTTTCAGTTTTTGTTCGCCGTGATCCCACGCGGCGCTGAGCCAGGCGAGACGGATGAGAGCGATGAGCGATGTCTCTGTATGATCCGCCATAGGTGTACGGAAATGTGTACGGTTCTCGGCGGCAGATGGAGTTGGTGGTTTGGGCTCGTTTCTGTCCCTTCGACCGGCGTCTTGCGTTGCGTTCCAAAACGTCCCGGACGTCACTACATACTCAGATCACGTCGATCTGCTCGATAATCGGAATGAATCAAACATCCAAGATCTCATCGCAGAAAAGCAAGCTGTAGCTGTTGGCCTTCTTCCGGCTGTGTGGGCCTCTGAGGAAGTCCACACAGCCGGACTCAGCTGTGTGGTTCTGTGTTACTCGCGGCGGGTGATAACCAGATCACGGATGATGTTTCTGGGAATCCGTTCGGTCTTCGTTAACTCTCGCTGGTACGTACATGGGTGCTGGTGACTACCTGGGTGTTGGTGTTGATGTTGGGTCCACCCTCCTGAGTTTTTCCAGGTTACCCTACAACGACAGCTCCTATGGCTAGACAGTTTTGGACAGCTGAGTTTTGCATCATTATACCTTCTCGCTAAACCCAATGGTTAATAACATGTCATGCCATGTCATTGACCTAGTACCTATTTCTCGAGGGCATGCTATGGAAAAATCATGATACGGCGACGGCTGTCTATGTGCGGCAGACGTTTTAAGGATATTACGGCTTATTTAATGCTACTCGGTCTTACTTATAATACATAATATCAAATAAAATCTCATAAATACCCCATCTTACTTAATGTTACTTACATTGGTGTCACCCATGATGTAACTGACTTTGCACACTTCGGCCATTACTTGATTCAGGGTCATCTGAGTTAAAAATCGCCAGTTGCGGTTTTGACCTTTTTGACCCTTAAGTGACTCCGTAGTAGTAATGAAGTGATTTAGACCACCGCTTGCAATGATAACAGTAGTTTTAGTCCCTATTCATCGTCAGCAGCCTTTATGGAAGTCCTAAAAAGTGGCCTGTGGGTCATGGCTCGTAGAACCCAATGGAAACCAGACCACAGGCAAAACCTCAAAACCTAAGGTAACCTCCTCTCTGTAAGGTCTCTGTATGAATTAAAATGATCAAAATGTGCACCATCATGCAACCAAAAGCCCATTTTTGTTTCGTTTCTCGATCACGTCAGGTCTGAGGGGATCGCGTCCCTCCCCTGCGCTGTCGAATGTGGCCAAATAGCGAATACTGGCGAGGATTAAAGACCATCATAAGGATACCTTGTGCAAAGTTCATCCAAAGGGCATCCAAATGATGCTAGGCAATAGGCGAAAACGATGTTTTTGACAGGACAGAAAAAGGTTCAGATGATTTTTATCCGTTTTGTTCGAGATTGACCTTGTTTCAGTGTTGTCCGTCAAAAAAAAAACAACAGTCGAAAATCACACGGCCAAAAACTCTTGCAGTGACTAGCTGTAATACTTCAGTCATTAGCGATTAATTCCCGTCTCATGCTTTCTTACCTGTTAACCGTAATGACAATTTGTTTTATGTGAATGATGCATGCACCTCTACAAATTGTAGAGATGAATGCATTCCAATGTATTCGAAATGCCAGTGAAGTTTCTGAGTTCAAGTGAGGCCACGGACCCTGTTTGACCTCTGCAGCATCTGAGTCAGTTTAATACTGATTTTTGGCGCTGATTTCAGCAAAAGCTGATGTTTTGGGTGGCAACGTCCCAAAACAGCCGGGAGGGGGTGGCACGCCCCTCGTCTTGAACATAAGTGAAAGCCCGTACGCCTGGCAAGGGTTACTTTTGATCACTGCATTGTTCTGCGGGCCTTATGTAAGTTTCCTACGTCCAGGTAATGAGGCCAGGCTTTATCAGCCAGCCAGTCTTGTGCGGATGTCTCTCATCAAGCGGCTTGGCTGACAGAGATCCACTGACTGTCTCTGAGAATGAAAATGTCTGCCCAAAATGAAACCCATTTGCAGCAAAAGTCAAATGAGGCACATTTTAAAACTGGCACCAGTTACAAGACGTTCACTAATTCGAGTTGAGTGGTCAGCGGTATATCATGGGCCAACTTTCTCTTTTGTATTTTGCCCTATCCGTTTGACTTGGAATGCCGCATAGCCCTTGCTGTGATGTGTTTGCGTGTGTTTTCTATCTATTCTTATCTGGCGCAAATCCCGAAAAAAAATAAGCAGCTGATGGATTCAAGGAAAATAGATGCGCACCTACATTTTGATCACGATGTCTGCCTCATGCCATGCATGCCGACAATAGTAGGGTGGGAGACGCGCAACATTTGCCGCCACTTACACTGATGCATCGCGCCTGTCGCCAACTGGCAAGAGGCCTTTAGCTGGTCAGGCTCCGTGCAGGAATGTGTGGAAAATGAACAGGCCACGGTGCGACAACTGGCAAAGCGCAACATGCATCGCATGTTGACATGGGTTGCTGTCTCGATCACCATTTGCATAACTGAACCTCTTACGAAAGCTGTTACGAAGGCTTTAGTGGTGCGCCACCAATGTCGCCGTTTTAGCGCTGCGTCGCGAGCGCCGCCGACGATGAAGTGCGGTGCGGCCGGCGCGGTTGCAGCGGTGGCGCGTCATTCACCGTCGCCGGGGACTGACTCCGTGCTCAGCCGGCCGCTGCCGCCAATTACTGCTGCTTTATGGGCGGCGGCCGTCGTTACCGGCAGGCGGTGCCTCGGGCTCTGACCGCCTGCCGCACCGGTCACCCCGCCTGCCGCGGCCCGCAGCACACCACGACCAGCCGTCGCCGACGACGCCAGCTCAGGCCAGGTCCGGTTCGAGGTCCGGGACCGTGTGGCTCCGCTTTCGGATACTCGAAGCTATGGATTAACACCTGGATGCGAATCTGTAATCTGACAGTAATTCAGGCAACGTAACGGTTGTAGACTGCTGATTGAAATGAACTTTAATTTTCCACTCTCAGAGCTAATAATTACCTGAAGTTTCCACCTTGGACACCCTGGCCCAGACTAAATCTGAAGCTCTGTAAGCTGAATTTCGGGACCCCGAGTTCGTCTCCTGGCTACCGTATTGCCGTGTGCTTTTTGGACAGGGAGGCGGACCAGGAGTTATCAGTGCAATCAGTGCTGTTTCAACGCAGTCGTCGATTTTCTAGTCATCATTGGTGGCATATTAGCAGAGAGCGGGCATTCATTCGGCGCAGCGGCTGCTGATGTATGTTCCAGCAGCGTTTGGGATCTGACCTCGTTGTTGAGTATCCATTAAAGTCGCACGGCGACCCAGGTCGACCCGTGACCCTGTTTGGTCGTCCTCAAAGCCTGTGTCGCACAGTAGCGGCGCCACGAGGGGAAGGTGGGGGGCAGCGGGGCAATTGCTCCCTGACGTAACAGAATTTAACGTAATCCCAACGGCGATGCATCGAAAGAGAGGATTCGGAACTGCCTCGCTCTCCTGAACAGGCGGCGCCGCTGATCATGTCGCCCCTTCCGAGGGCACCCTGATCGCATTCGCCCGGGCCGATGGGTTTTCCGAAGGAGGCCGACGATTGCCGCCTCCGTTCAGTGACGAACAGCCGCGTCGCCGCCGACGAGAACAGGACGCCCGTCGCGGCCGACGCGTCGGTCACGTGTTGCCACGTGGCCGTCCGATGCCATCTCTGCGACGATCGTCGGGAGAATCCGCCGGCGTCCGACTCTGATTCGGCCCGCTCCGCCGAGACGGTCCCGTCTGATGGCTCCATCGGCGCGGCGCCGAGCCTGTCAGCCCTGGCGATTATCACGCGTCACGCCCCGGGCGGCGCGCTGACGTCGGCGACCGGGGGCTGGGTGTCGCAGCGGTAGGCTGTATTGCAATGTGTGCCGAGGCACGGAGTCAACTGCGCCGTAGACGTGAACGGCCTACAGGGCGGTTGTTGTCTTGGCATCTGTCGATGGAACCATCGAACATCGACAGAATAACATTCTTGGATTTATCTTCTTTCTCCGTCACTCCATTGCTCGGCGAATGCATGACTGATTTTGCCAACTATTGGATTGGGGCCAACTGTAACGCGCGTTTTTTCGCAAATCACTGATTCATTCCTGGTTTTGTTTTCATGACCTCGAAGATACTCGCAAACATCCTCCGGCGGACATGTCCTCCGTCATCAACGTCCACTCCCAACGCCGTTTGTCTAACGTCATCGACGCCCAGTGACACTGGTGCACGACCTACATCATCGACACTGTCCAACAGCAGCATGCCCTGCTACTTCACCGTTGCCCAGTCCAACTGCAGCGAAAGCTCTTGAGTGCAAGGCGGCCAGGCTGCAGCGAGAGTTTGCCACTAGTCTGAAATTTTGAAGGAAAGAGAGGTCGGCCATGCGTCGGGAGACAGCCCGGCTTAACCCGTCCCCGACTGGGGGGGCAGTTGACTGCCCCCCTGAGGTTTTTCTGGGATTGCGAGAGAACCAACAAACACAGAGTCACGAAACTTTGTGTACCTTATGCTTCATCAATTTTACATCTCGTGTCAAAATTTTGACCTCAGGTCACGTCAGGTACCTGACCTAGGTCAGGTCAAACAGCCCTATGTCAAAAAAGTTTAGCGCTCTAACTTTTTTGCAAAACATGATATCTCAAGAATACTTTCAGGGATCAGTGATCGCGATAGATGCAACAAATCTGCTATCTCAGAGACTTCTCCGGGTCACTGACCTGAGGTCAAACCCATTTTTATGACATATCGTCGTTTTTTTCGGAAATTGACGGAATATTCCATAACATTTTTAGTGTGGAGTGAAGCAGACATCTAGTTACCGTCATTGGGCAAAGTATCAATGACTTCCAGCCATTGACCTGAGGTCAGGTCACGAATAACTGTACTGAGCCAAAATGTACCACCTTCAAAATCGACGATGAATTTCTCAGAATGGGTAGAAAATGATGTGATCAGAATGGGCAGAACTAGCTTGCACAGACGTAATTAATACCAGGAACCTCAAAAAGTTTGAAAATGTAGCATATTTTGCAACTAAAGAGGTTCTCGCGAATAAAACTTCGCCAACTTTGAAGATTGGTAACTAATGAATTTTTCCAAAATTTAAGCATGAGAAACCATCACAAGAACCACAAAGATCAATAAAATTGACATAGATCGTCTTTTTTCGCGAAAATAAAGAAACATTAAAATTAGTTCCCGCCAATTTGTCACCGCATACGGCAGCGGCGCACACTGACAGCTGGCGGGAGAATTACGGTGTCTTTAACTCAACGTTTCGGCGTATATATTGAACAAATCTGGGAAATTAGACGTGTATCGGCATCCGGGGACCTTTACTTGTGCGCTGGTGCCTTTACCTATGCGTTATTAGTCACAGCCCTTGAGATTCAGGCCATTTCTCGGTCACATGCAGTCGGCTATGAGAAAACATATATAGGTCGTAAATTGGCTTACATATTATCTCTATATTATAAATTTCAAAATGTCGACCGTCGGAGTTCGGTTTTGACGGGCTGGTGTGGCAAGACTACAAGTGGCACGTGGCTGAAACTCGGCCAGGTCGGGGGTTTGGTGGCACAATGCATTCTGGTCGGGTTTTCGGGCGTCGGGGGTGCACGGGGTGCGCGTGGCACCCGCTGCAGTCGCCCATAGGGTTTGCATGTATTTTTGACGACATCGTGCAAAAACGGTGTCGCGCGCCGCTTCCGGGCGCCCGATCTCGGCAACCGCAGGTCGCATCGACACCAAACCAAATGCCATCGAAAGACAATCTCCAGGGGAACAGCATGACACCGAACACGTGGCGCGGGGTTCGGCACGTGGCGCGTGCCACCCGAGGCAACGAGAAAAATGGCCGTTCTCAAAGGTTTCAAAATGGCAACATTTTTCATTACCGGTTCATTGGTGTTTACACCGCGATTTCGACAGCACGCAGTGTGACGTTGTTGGCAAAATTGGTACCAATGGAAAGGCCGTAGTTTTGTCGTTCTGACGCCGCAATAAAATCATCATACTTGACATAACTGTTCGTGCCATGGGGCATCAACCGAACCGATGCATGTCGTAGTTTTGCGCAAAATCGACGGATTTTCAGTGTTTTGCGTTCAGTTGAACATTGTGGCGCCGTCATTGGGAGCTGGCCATTGAAAATACTTGCATCGAGTTCGTCAGTCAATTGTCAATGCGTCGGCATAGGCCATTTGGTGTGTCTCGTTGCGGTTGTTTTCAACGAAAGCGTACAAAAAGGTCTTATTTCGTCTTTTGCGTGATTTCTTCGTCAATTAGGGCTCCCCTTGCTCATACATAAAATTGGCTTCATGCGCAAAATCGACGCATTTTCAGCGTTTTGTGTTCGGTTGACGATTGTGGCGCCGTCATTGGGAGCTGGCCATTGAAAATACTTGCGTCAAGTTCGTCAGTCAATTGTCAATGCGTCGGCATAGGCCATTTGGTGTGTCTCGTTGCGGTTGTTTTCAACGAAAGCGTACAAAAAGGTCTTATTTCGTCTTTTGCGTGATTTTTTCGTCAATTAGGGCTCCCCTTGCTCATACATAAAATTTGCTTCATGCGCAAAATCGACGCATTTTGAGTGTTTTGTGTTCAGTTGAAGATTGTGGCGCCGTCACTGGGAGCTGGCGATTGAAAATACTTGCATCAAGTTCGTCAGTCAATTGTGAATGCGTCGCTATAGGCCATTTGGTGTGTCTCGTTGCGGTTGTTTTCAACGAAAGCGTAAAAAAAGGTCTTATTTCGTCTTTTGCGTGATTTTTTCGTCAATTAGGGCTCCCCTTGCTCATACATAAAATTTGCTTCATGCGCAAAATCGACGGATTTTGAGTGTTTTGTGTTCAGTTGAAGATTGTGGCGCCGTCATTGGGAGCTGGCGATTGAAAATACTTGCATCAAGTTCGTCAGTCAATTGTGAATGCGTCGGTATAGGCCATTTGGTGTGTCTCGTTGCGGTTGTTTTCAACGAAAGCGTACAAAAAGGTCTTATTTCGTCTTTTGTGTGATTTTTTCGTCAATTAGGGCTCCCCTTGCTCATACATAAAATTTGCTTCATGCGCAAAATCGACGGATTTTGAGTGTTTTGTGTTCAGTTGATGATTGTGGCGCCGTCATTGGGAGCTGGCGATTGAAAATACTTGCATCAAGTTCGTCAGTCAATTGTGAATGCGTCGGTATAGGCCATTTGGTGTGTCTCGTTGCGGTTGTTTTCAACGAAAGCGTACAAAAAGGTCTTATTTCGTCTTTTGTGTGATTTTTTCGTCAATTAGGGCTCCCCTTGCTCATACATAAAATTTGCTTCATGCGCAAAATCGACGCATTTTGAGTGTTTTGTGTTCAGTTGAAGATTGTGGCGCCGTCATTGGGAGCTGGCGATTGAAAATACTTGCATCAAGTTCGTCAGTCAATTGTGAATGCGTCGGTATAGGCCATTTGGTGTGTCTCGTTGCGGTTGTTTTCAACGAAAGCGTAAAAAAAGGTCTTATTTCGTCTTTTGCGTGATTTTTTCGTCAATTAGGGCTCCCCTTGCTCATACATAAAATAGAAAAGCAAAACCCAGGAGGACGAGGCAGCGGCTACATTGTACCCTAGGTAGTCTTACGGTAGAAACCGCATGGAGGGAAATGAATGCGGTTACCATGTTAATAACAGTTTCCGATTATTTCTTCCCTTTATTGGTCTGTTGTTTTCTTCTTAGTGACTTCAAGTGAGCAGTGCCCGAGAAAAAAACGTGACCGAACACGTGATTTTTTTTTTGCATTTGCGCGATTTACATACGTGGCGCATTGAAAAAATAAGCCATTCGTCTGATACGTGTTGTGCTGTGTGTGTTCTGGCCGATTTAGGCTTCCTGGACTACAAGCGTTTTGCGTGAAATTATGGAGTGTGTGTACTGTGAAAGTGTATTGCGCCCGAAGTGGATTTGTGATACGCTCGCGATGAGGCGCCGGCCGAGCGCGGCCGACAGGCGCAGGGCGGCCGAGCGGGCCCGGCTGCGACGCGAGGCCCTGAACGAGGCCGAACGAGCCGCCGAACTGGAGCGCCGACGAGTGGCCCGTGCCGCGGATGTGGAGGTAAGGGAGGCCGACGCCGCTAGACTGAGAGACGCGCGCCGTGATGAACAGTATGCCGAGCGGGAGCACGAGCGCGAGCAGCGTCGTCGCGAGGACCCAGACGCGATGCAGCGCAACCGCCACCGCCAGCAGCGAGTGAGGGATGCCGCACGCCAAGGACGGCCCGCACCGGCGGCGCGGCAGCCCGACGAGGTTCTCGCCGGCCGGCAACTTGATGGTGGTGGTGGGACGGTCCCAGGATCAGTTCGGTCACCTCTTTGGCCGAAACTTGATTCGATTCCAAAATTCGAACGCGCAAAGAACTTTAAATGCGCGGCGCGGCAGACTTCCAAATTGCTGTCGGGGCGTCGCGAATGTGTCGTGTGGCGTACATGGGGAACTCGGGGGGTATGGGGGTACAAGAACGAGCTCGTAGCGACAGCATCTAGATGGGGCGATGCCGGCCGACAGGCCGGCTGTTTGCCGCTAGTCTCTATATTATAAATTTTAAAAAATACCCCGTCGGAGTTCGGTTTTGACGGGCTGGTGTGGCGAGACTACAAGTGGCACACAGGTGAAACTCGGCAGTCTGGTGGGTTTGGTGGCACAATGCATTCTGGTCGGGTTTTCGGGCGTCGGGGGTGCACGGGGTGCGCGTGGCACCCGCTACAGTCGCCCATAGGGTTTGCATGTATTTTTGACGACATCGTGGAAAAACGGTGTCGCGCGCCGCTTCCGGGCGCCCGATCTCGGCAACCGCAGGTCGCATCGACACCAAACCAAATGCCATCGAAAGAGAATCTCCAGGGGAACAGCATGACACCGAACACGTCGCGCGGGGTTCAGCACGTGGCGCGTGCCACCCGAGGGAACGAGAAAAATGTCCGTTCTGAAAGGTTTCAAAATGGGAACATTTTTCATTACCGGTTCATTTGTGTTTACACCGCGATTTCGACAGCACGCAGTGTGACATTGTTGGCAAAATCGGTACCAATGGAAAGGCCGTAGTTTTGTCGTTCTGACGCCGCAATAAAATCATCATACTTGACATAACTGTTCGTGCCATGGGGCATCAACCGAACCGATGCATGTCGTAGTTTTGCGCAAAATCGACGGATTTTCAGTGTTTTGCGTTCAGTTGAACATTGTGGCGCCGTCATTGGGAGCTGGCCATTGAAAATACTTGCATCAAGTTCGTCAGTCAATTGTCAATGCGTCGGCATAGGCCATTTGGTGTGTCTCGTTGCGGTTGTTTTCAACGAAAGCGTACAAAAAGGTCTTATTTCGTCTTTTGCGTGATTTTTTCGTCAATTAGGGCTCCCCTTGCTCATACATAAAATTTGCTTCATGCGCAAAATCGACGCATTTTGAGTGTTTTGTGTTCAGTTGAAGATTGTGGCGCCGTCATTGGGAGCTGGCGATTGAAAATACTTGCTTCAAGTTCGTCAGTCAATTGTGAATGCGTCGGCATAGGCCATTTGGTGTGTCTCGTTGCGGTTGTTTTCAACGAAAGCGTACAAAAAGGTCTTATTTGGTCCTTTGCGTGATTTTTTCGTCAATTAGGGCTCCCCTTGCTCATACATAAAATTTGCTTCATGCGCAAAATCGACGCATTTTGAGTGTTTTGTGTTCAGTTGAAGATTGTGGCGCCGTCATTGGGAGCTGGCGATTGAAAATACTTGCATCAAGTTCGTCAGTCAATTGTGAATGCGTCGGTATAGGCCATTTGGTGTGTCTCGTTGCGGTTGTTTTCAACGAAAGCGTACAAAAAGGTCTTATTTCGTCTTTTGTGTGATTTTTTCGTCAATTAGGGCTCCCCTTGCTCATACATAAAATTTGCTTCATGCGCAAAATCGACGGATTTTGAGTGTTTTGTGTTCAGTTGAAGATTGTGGCGCCGTCATTGGGAGCTGGCGATTGAAAATACTTGCATCAAGTTCGTCAGTCAATTGTGAATGCGTCGGTATAGGCCATTTGGTGTGTCTCGTTGCGGTTGTTTTCAACGAAAGCATACAAAAAGGTCTTATTTCGTCTTTTGCGTGATTTTTTCGTCAATTAGGCTCCAAAATCAGCTGCCCTTGCTCATACATAAAATTTGCTTCATTTCATCGTGCTTGATTTGACGCCACCTCCGTTATCCATGGATCACCACACCAGCTGGAAATTTCTCTTTTGGAGCTGTCTTTCGTTTAAAAATCACCATTGGCTTGAGCTTAGTTCCATCTGCCATGCAGGTCAGGACTGTGGTGAAGTGTGTCTTTTCATATCCAGTTGTTCTGATTTGGACAGTTTTGCTTCCCTTGGGCTCAACTGTTCTACTGCCAGGCATGTCAAAACACAGAGGTGTTTGAGTGAAATGAAATTACTTTGTTATCAAGTTCTAAAGGTAGTTCATATTTTTCTGTTAACAAGAAGTTCTCAGATTTTTTATGAAATTTCTCTTTTGGAGCTGTCTTTCGTTTAAAAATCACCATTGGCTTGAGGTTAGTTCCATCTGCCATGCAGGTCAGGACTGTGGTGAAGTGTGTCTTTTCATATCCAGTTGTTCTGATTTGGGCATGTCAAAACACAGAGGTGTTTGAGTGAAATGAAATTACTTTGTTATCAAGTTCTAAAGGTAGTTTTTGAGAGATTTTTGTCTTCTGCCTCAGGCTCAGGCCATTTCTCTTCATGAATCTGTGGACCCAATTCAGAGAAGCCTTGAAACCTGGATCTCTCTTCCTTCTGAGAGCCTCTAGCTGGATGTGAAGCATCGTGACAATGTAGCCACTGCATCTCTGGTCAGTCACCCATTCCACAAGCTCTTTTTCCAAGTCCGGGTACTTGGCTGGAAGGCCCCTGCATGCTCTTTTGGTTTTTGGCAGCTCAACCAGAAGTTCTTTCTGTTTTCTCCACAGCCTGACATTTGCCTGTGGAATTGTGAATTCTCTGGAAGCAGCCCAGTTGCCATTTGCTTCTGCAAATTTGATGACTTTTAGCTTGAAAGAAGCCTCATAAGAAGACCTTTTTCTTTTCAATCCTGGAGTGTCAGTCATGCCTGTTTGGGGGATACAGAATGATTGTCGTTCAAATTAACAACGGTAAATTAACAACATTCGACGCATACGAGGCCGAGCGAGCCGCCGAACTGAAGCGCCGACGAGTGGCCCGTGCCGCGGATGTAGAGGTGATGGAGGCCGACGCCGCTAGACTGAGAGACGCGCGCCGTGATGAACAGTATGCCGAGCGGCAGCGCGAGCGCAATCAGGGCCGTCGCGAGGACCCGATGGTGCTCCAGCGTGACCGGGAACACCGCAGGCGAGTGAGGGATGCCGCAGCTCGCGTAGGGATGAGACTGCGAACGTTTGGACCATCAAGCAGACGCCGTTTGTTGGCAATGAAGTATGCAGGGCGGTGGTGGGACGGTCCCAGGATCAGTTCGGTCACCTCTTTGGCCGAAACTTGATTCGATTCCAAAATTCGAACGCGCAAAGAACTTTAAATGCGCGGCGCGGCAGACTTCCAAATTGCTGTCGGGGCGTCGCGAATGTGTCGTGTGGCGTACATGGGGAACTCGGGGGGTATGGGGGTACAGGAACGAGCTCGTAGCGACAGCATCTAGATGGGCGATGCCGGCCGACAGGCCGGCTGTTTGCCGCTAGTAAATTTTAAAATGTCGACCGTCGGAGTTCGGTTTTGACGGGCTGGTGTGGCGAGACTACACGTGGCACAGAGGTGAAACTCGGCAGTCTGGTGGGTTTGGTGGCACAATGCATTCTGGTCGGGTTTTCGGGCGTCGGGGGTGCACGGGGTGCGCGTGGCACCCGCTACAGTCGCCCATAGGGTTTGCATGTATTTTTGACGACATCGTGCAAAAACGGTGTCGCGCGCCGCTTCCGGGCGCCCGATCTCGGCAACCGCAGGTCGCATCGACACCAAACCAAATGCCATCGAAAGACAATCTGCAGGGGAACAGCATGACACCGAACACGTGGCGCGGGGTTCGGCACGTGGCGCGTGCCACCCGAGGCAACGAGAAAAATGGCCGTTCTCAAAGGTTTCAAAATGGGAACATTTTTCATTACCGGTTCATTTGTGTTTACACCGCGATTTCGACAGCACGCAGTGTGACGTTGTTGGCAAAATTGGTACCAATGGAAAGGCCGTAGTTTTGTCGTTCTGACGCCGCAATAAAATCATCATACTTGACATAACTGTTCGTGCCATGGGGCATCAACCGAACCGATGCATGTCGTAGTTTTGCGCAAAATCGACGGATTTTCAGTGTTTTGCGTTCAGTTGAACATTGTGGCGCCGTCGTTGGGAGCTGGCCATTGAAAATACTTGCATCGAGTTCGTCAGTCAATTGTCAATGCGTCGGCATAGGCCATTTGGTGTGTCTCGTTGCGGTTGTTTTCAACGAAAGCGTACAAAAAGGTCTTATTTCGTCTTTTGCGTGATTTCTTCGTCAATTAGGGCTCCCCTTGCTCATACATCAAATTGGCTTCATGCGCAAAATCGACGCATTTTCAGCGTTTTGTGTTCGGTTGACGATTGTGGCGCCGTCATTGGGAGCTGGCCATTGAAAATACTTGCGTCAAGTTCGTCAGTCAATTGTCAATGCGTCGGCATAGGCCATTTGGTGTGTCTCGTTGCGGTTGTTTTCAACGAAAGCGTACAAAAAGGTCTTATTTCGTCTTTTGCGTGATTTCTTCGTCAATTAGGGCTCCCCTTGCTCATACATAAAATTGGCTTCATGCGCAAAATCGACGCATTTTGAGTGTTTTGTGTTCAGTTGAAGATTGTGGCGCCGTCATTGGGAGCTGGCGATTGAAAATACTTGCATCAAGTTCGTCAGTCAATTGTGAATGCGTCGGTATAGGCCATTTGGTGTGTCTCGTTGCGGTTGTTTTCAACGAAAGCGTACAAAAAGGTCTTATTTCGTCTTTTGCGTGATTTTTTCGTCAATTAGGGCTCCCCTTGCTCATACATAAAATAGAAAAGCAAAACCCAGGAGGACGAGGCAGCGGCTACATTGTACCCTAGGTAGTCTTACGGTAGAAACCGCATGGAGGGAAATGAATGCGGTTACCATGTTAATAACAGTTTCCGATTATTTCTTCCCTTTATTGGTCTGTTGTTTTCTTCTTAGTGACTTCAAGTGAGCAGTGCCCGAGAAAAAAACGTGACCGAACACGTGATTTTTTTTTTGCATTTGCGCGATTTACATACGTGGCGCATTGAAAAAATAAGCCATTCGTCTGATACGTGTTGTGCTGTGTGTGTTCTGGCCGATTTAGGCTTCCTGGACTACAAGCGTTTTGCGTGAAGTTATGGAGTGTGTGTACTGTGAAAGTGTATTGCGCCCGAAGTGGATTTGTGATACGCTCGCGATGAGGCGCCGGCCGAGCGCGGCCGACAGGCGCAGGGCGGCCGAGCGGGCCCGGCTGCGACGCGAGGCCCTGAACGAGGCCGAACGAGCCGCCGAACTGGAGCGCCGGCGAGTGGCCCGTGCCGCGGATGTGGAGGTAAGGGAGGCCGACGCCGCTAGACTGAGAGACGCGCGCCGTGATGAACAGTATGCCGAGCGGGAGCACGAGCGCGAGCAGCGTCGTCGCGAGGACCCAGACGCGATGCAGCGCAACCGCCACCGCCAGCAGCGAGTGAGGGATGCCGCACGCCAAGGACGGCCCGCACCGGCGGCGCGGCAGCCCGACGAGGTTCTCGCCGGCCGGCAACTTGATGGTGGTGGTGGGACGGTCCCAGGATCAGTTCGGTCACCTCTTTGGCCGAAACTTGATTCGATTCCAAAATTCGAACGCGCAAAGAACTTTAAATGCGCGGCGCGGCAGACTTCCAAATTGCTGTCGGGGCGTCGCGAATGTGTCGTGTGGCGTACATGGGGAACTCGGGGGGTATGGGGGTACAGGAACGAGCTCGTAGCGACAGCATCTAGATGGGGCGATGCCGGCCGACAGGCCGGCTGTTTGCCGCTAGTCTCTATATTATAAATTTCAAAATGTCGACCGTCGGAGTTCGGTTTTGACGGGCTGGTGCGCCGAGACCACATGCGGCACACAGGTGAAACTCGGCCAGGTCACGGGTTTGGTGGCACAATGCATTCTGGTCGGGTTTTCGGGCGTCGGGGGTGCACGGGGTGCGCGTGGCACGCGCTGCAGTCGCCCATAGGGTTTGCATGTATTTTTGACGACATCGTGCAAAAACGGTGTCGCGCGCCGCTTCCGGGCGCCCGATCTCGGCAACCGCAGGTCGCATCGACACCAAACCGAATGCCATCGAAAGACAATCTGCAGGGGAACAGCATGACACCGAACACGTGGCGCGGGGTTCGGCACGTGGCGCGTGCCACCCGAGGCAACGAGAAAAATGGCCGTTCTCAAAGGTTTCAAAATGGTAACATTTTTCTTTACCGGTTCATTCGTGTTTACACTGCGATTTCGACAGCATGCAGTGTGACGTTGTTGGCAAAATTGGTACCAATGGAAAGGCCGTAGTTTTGTCGTTCTGACGCCGCAATAAAATCATCATACTTGACATAACTGTTCGTGCCATGGGGCATCAACCGAACCGATGCATGTCGTAGTTTTGCGCAAAATCGACGGATTTTCAGTGTTTTGCGTTCAGTTGAACATTGTGGCGCCGTCGTTGGGAGCTGGCCATTGAAAATACTTGCATTGAGTTCGTCAGTCAATTGTCAATGCGTCGGCATAGGCCATTTGGTGTGTCTCGTTGCGGTTGTTTTCAACGAAAGCGTACAAAAAGGTCTTATTTCGTCTTTTGCGTGATTTCTTCGTCAATTAGGGCTCCCCTTGCTCATACATAAAATTGGCTTCATGCGCAAAATCGACGCATTTTCAGCGTTTTGTGTTCGGTTGACGATTGTGGCGCCGTCATTGGGAGCTGGCCATTGAAAATACTTGCGTCAAGTTCGTCAGTCAATTGTCAATGCGTCGGCATAGGCCATTTGGTGTGTCTCGTTGCGGTTGTTTTCAACGAAAGCGTACAAAAAGGTCTTATTTGGTCTTTTGCGTTATTTTTTCGTCAATTAGGGCTCCCCTTGCTCATACATAAAATTGGCTTCATGCGCAAAATCGACGGATTTTGAGTGTTTTGTGTTCAGTTGAAGATTGTGGCGCCGTCATTGGGAGCTGGCGATTGAAAATACTTGCATCGAGTTCGTCAGTCAATTGTGAATGCGTCGGTATAGGCCATTTGGTGTGTCTCGTTGCGGTTGTTTTCAACGAAAGCGTACAAAAAGGTCTTATTTCGTCTTTTGCGTGATTTTTTCGTCAATTAGGGCTCCCCTTGCTCATACATAAAACTTGCTTCATGCGCAAAATCGACGCATTTTGAGTGTTTTGTGTTCAGTTGAAGATCGTGGCGCCGTCATTGGGAGCTGGCGATTGAAAATACTTGCATCAAGTTCGTCAGTCAATTGTGAATGCGTCGCTATAGGCCATTTGGTGTGTCTCGTTGCGGTTGTTTTCAACGAAAGCGTACAAAAAGGTCTTATTTCGTCTTTTGCGTGATTTTTTTCGTCAATTAGGGCTCCCCTTGCTCATACATAAAATTTGCTTCATGCGCAAAATCGACGGATTTTGAGTGTTTTGTGTTCAGTTGAAGATTGTGGCGCCGTCATTGGGAGCTGGCGATTGAAAATACTTGCATCAAGTTCGCCAGTCAATTGTGAATGCGTCGGTATAGGCCATTTGGTGTGTCTCGTTGCGGTTGTTTTCAACGAAAGCGTACAAAAAGGTCTTATTTCGTCTTTTGCGTGATTTTTTCGTCAATTAGGCTCCAAAATCAGCTGCCCTTGCTCATACATAAAATTTGCTTCATTTCATCGTGCTTGATTTGACGCGAGCGCAATCAGGGCCGTCGCGAGGACCCGATGGTGCTCCAGCGTGACCGGGAACACCGCAGGCGAGTGAGGGATGCCGCAGCTGGCGTAGGGATGAGACTGCGAACGTTTGGACCATCAAGCAGACGCCGTTTGTTGGCAATGAAGTATGCAGGGCGGTGGTGGGACGGTCCCAGGATCAGTTCGGTCACCTCTTTGGCCAAAACTTGATTCGATTCCAAAATTCGAACGCGCAAAGAACTTTAAATGCGCGGCGCGGCAGACTTCCAAATTGCTGTCGGGGCGTCGCGAATGTGTCGTGTGGCGTACATGGGGAACTCGGGGGGTATGGGGGTACAGGAACGAGCTCGTAGCGACAGCATCTAGATGGGGCTATGCCGGCCGACAGGCCGGCGGCTGCCGCTAGTCTAATACTAAAAATGAGACCAGTTTCAAGCTCTACTCGTCACAGGCTTTCCAACGGTATGCTTATTTTTATCGTGCCACCAACCGTTCGTGAGTTAGAAGGGGTAGTCAACTGCCCCCCCCCCCCAGTCGCCCATGCTCGAGACGGACCGACGGTCGTGCGCAGGTTAAAAAAAACAGACTACAGCTTTAAATGCCACCTTATTTCGTGTCGTTTTGTCTGCATTTCAAAGCAGCGCCATACAAAGCAGAAAGCGATGGGGAAAAGAAGGCTTGAGCAAGGCTCTAGGCCTCCGCCTTATCTCTAGAAAAGCGCACGGTTATGTGAGAGGATACATGTTCCTCTGCCATCAGTGACCTCGTTGTCTGAGTGAACAACACACTTCCATGACCAGCCAGGGCACATGGGCTCAGCCATGAAAGTGCTCGAGGCGAGCGTGGCCGGTCTGGATGAACTGGGGTGTTTTTCCTCTCTCTCTCCCTCTCATTTGATGGAACTGCTCTTGACAATCGTTACTGTTGCGACCAAACAGGAGACCAGGTCCTGTCTGCTTCTGAAATGCAGGTTGTGATGGTTCGCGGCTTAGCGGAGGACTGAAAACAGCCTATTTATTATGCAATCGACACACCGATGGATGAGGCGCAGTTGAACACCATCATCGAGCGGCTCAAGGAGATCGGCCTGCGGGTGTTAACGACAGCCAGCGACTTGGGCTCAGGTAGCCGCAGCCATTGGAGGCAGGCTGGTGTCACGAGCGGGAAGACTTGGATCACATACCACGTCGATCCTGACAATTATCTCTGAAGTATCTATCATGTGTCACACCAGTAGCGTCGGGAGCTCTGGAAATGGGGGCGGGGGAACAAACGTGATTTTAACATCGTTTTTTTCATGTGCCGCCGTAGGGTTAATGTTAAATCTTACCCAAAGTCAGGGAACCAGCTCCCCCGGGTCCCCCTCTTCCCCCGGTTCCTACGCTCCCTTGCCACACGTTATGCCGAACTGAAATTCGACCAGCGTATTTTTAATAATGGTTCACTATGTTGCGTTTTTTTGTTTTCATGATTTCGGAATTATCACAATGCGACTAAAACACACAGATGAACTAGCAAACTATCTGAATCGAAGGCATCTCTTTTAAGAGTTAAGCGTAGGAACATAAGGTGATTGCAACCAAATGTGTGAGCAAAGACATCTGCATAAATTATGCATTGTTTCGGGATGTACAAATTCCATCCTCTAGGCCCAGACTTGGTGACAGACTGGGTGAGAAAAAAAAATCCAGAAGCCAGAAAAAGAAAAACCCACGATTATAAAAAACCCATTACCAGTAAATGCTGCAGTCATCGACTCTTAGCCTGACTTGATCTACCGAAATGGCTCATTGCTCTAGCATGAATTATATCTATAATTTTAATCGCATGTCTGAAATCAATAATGGAAAAGGTACTGAAAATTTCAGAAAGCTAGCTCGCTGTGACCAAAAGATATTTCAAAGGAGTCGTGAGGGGGCACATTCCTACTACCTGTTAGTGCGATAGTTAACGGCCATCTGTAGGTGTTGAATTGGTCAAACATGAGGCAATGTACACCTGTTGATACCACAAGTGTAAATGGCTTCACCTGTGCGGCCGTGTGAGGACGGTATATAAGCACGCGCTCGTCGATTGGAAACCATCGTCTGAAGTCTCACAGGCGACAACACTCACAGCATGAAGCTGCTCGTGGCCGCGTGTTTGGTCGCTCTCGTCGCCTCCGTTCCCCTGGACTCCAGGGTGGAGGACGAGGATGAGCTACAGATGCACGAAATGTGGGGCTCCTCCTACGCGGAGGTGCAGGCCAAGATGGGCCTCAGCAATGGTGCCTCCCTCTCTCGCTCTGGACAGGTGCTCGACCAGGCCTTCTGGAAGAGCATCGCCCAGGACATCATCCAGACCAAGCTCAACGACAAGGTGTATCACAAGCAGGCCAAGAACGCCATCCTCTTCATCGGTGACGGCATGTCCATCCACACGTTGGCCGCCGCGAGAAAGCAGAAGGGTCTGCTTCACGGAGCCGATGTGCCCGAGCACACCATGCTGTCGTGGGAGAAGTTCCCCTACACCGGTCTGTCCAAGACCTACAACTGCGACCGCTGGACGGCCGACTCGGCCTCCACCGCCACTGCCTACCTGACCGGTGCCAAGGGCAATTTCCTCACCGTTGGCGTCGACTGCTCCGTCCTCATTTGGAACTGCGACGCCGTCAACGAGAATACCTCACCCAAGTCGATCCTGCGTTACGGAGTGGAGGCCGGTAAGTGGGTGGGTCTGGTGTCCACCGCCCGTATCACTCACGCCTCTCCCGCCGCCACCTTCGGCCACACCGCCTACCGCACCTGGGAGTCGGACGCCGACTTCGTCGCCATGGAATGGATGACCGGTCCCGTCAAGGAGTCATGCAAGAGCTCCATGAAGGATCTGTCCACCCAGTTCGTCGAGCGTGAGGGAATCGACATCAACGTGGCGTTCGGCGGCGGCTGGGGTAAGTTCACACCCAAGGAGGTCGAGGGCGGCTCCCGTCTGGATGGCCGCGACCTGATCCAGGAGTGGAAGGACAAGCAGGCCTCTCTCGGACGCAGCTACGCCTACCTGAGCACCAAGGACGAGCTGAACAACTTCGACGCCAGCTCGGCCGACTACGTTCTGGGTCTGTTCAGCCGCAGCCACATGCAGTACCGCGCCTTCCAGACCGCCGATGACGTCAACCTCACCGAGATGGTGAAGAAGGCTCTCGAAATCCTGAAGCGCGGTCCCAACGGCTTCGTCCTGTTCGTTGAGGGCGCCAAGATCGATCACGGTCACCACTACGGCAACGCCTACACGGCCATCGACGAGACGGTGGAGCTGGAGGAGGTTGTCCAGTACGCCGTCGACAACACCGACATCGAGGATACCCTGATCGTGGTCTCCTCCGACCACGCGCACACGTTCACCATCAACGGCTACCCGGAGCGCGGTCTGGACATGTTCGGACCGGCGTCGTTCCTGGCCGGCGGCATGCAGAAGGGCGGCCCGCCGCCGTCGCTGCCCTACTCGATCCTGCAGTACGCCAACGGTCCGGGCGGTGCCCAGACCAAGGAGGAGATGGTCGCCAAGCGTTCCGCTCTGGCCGATCTTGGCCCGAACGCCGAGTGGCGTGACCCGCACTACAAGCAGGTGGCCGGCATCCACCTGCCCAAGGAGACCCACGGCGGCGACGACGTGGGCATCTTCGCTCGCGGTCCCGGCGCTCACCTGCTGCGCGGCAGTCTGGAGGAGAACGTCATCCACCACGTGATCAACTGGGCCCTCTGCCAGGGCCGACTACCTCACTGTCTGCGACGAATAGACGATACATATCAGCGTCACTCTGTTGTCTAACGAAACTCGCTGTTTTGGTCACGGTTTTGTAGACGTGTGTCTGCCTGTGACTCTGCTGTTTTCGTTTCCGACATTAAAACTGAGACCTCGTAAATTACCGCATTGTTTTTCGCCGAAAGTGATCAAACTTTCCTATGTGCGGTCAGCCATGAACAGATGACGAGGACTTCTCCCACCCACGAACCACCGCGACGCAATGGACATTAACACCTCTTAAATCCAGAAAATAACTTCAAAGTCAGCAAGCCGCGGCAAACCGTGCAAGGAAACCAAAATGGAGCAAATGCGGCCATACTTATTACAGCCACTTGTGTTCGTAAAGTTGGCTAAGATTAGAAAAAGGAAGCTCTCCAGCGCTAAAATGAACATCGGGATGACCACTGTACCTTCCCAAGATTAGTCTAAGCTAAGGAGCAGTGTGAAATTTTCTCACACATCGTTGCCAAAGGCAAACCGGTTCATACTGCCAGACTCGTTTGATCCCACCCAACTAAGCTTGTTACTTAATGCCGGGTGTTGCCTGGGAACTACATAAGCTCAAGAAAAATGTGAATGGCATAATCGAATGATAACCTCAGAAGTTATTTGTCGTTGTCAGCAAGTTACATCGTTGTCGTGCCCAACTCTCTAATGTGATCCTGCCCGGTGCGTACGATTCCATGCTGCAGGGGAAGGGAAGGGGATGCGCAAATTCTGCCCCCACGCAATGCGATCTCGAAAATGACTGGTACGATTTCCTAATGGAAAACGACGTCTGATAGACTGCAGCGAGGCCTACATTTCCAGAAAAGAAATATTGAAAAGGGGGATAGGGGGATCAAAATGAGGGTATAAATAGGGGTTTACGTATCACAGCTTTCTGTTCACATTTTATGACCGATTTTGTGGTACTTCATGTCATTCTGCCGTCAGTTGATGCCTCTATCATCTGTATTAGGAAGAGGTCGATTTTTTCAAATTACTAGACGTATCCAGGGCACATAAAGTGGCACACATTTCTGGGAAGCGTTAATTCATTTTACTGTATATTTTGAGTCTGGGGAACTTATTTGTGTTTGGAAACATTTTCACATGTGTCACATGCCATATTGTATACATATGACAAATGCTCATAGGTGGATCCAGGTAACGGGAAAAGAGGGGTAAATAACCTCATGGTGATAGCTGTTTTATTCCGTGAATCGAATCATACTTTCTCAGGAATAGGACGAAATATACTCTCCTTTACATTACCTTTGAGCCGCCTCTGATTTTGATTTTCTACAAAATATGGCATTAGATCGTTGCATGTGTTGAGCTGACAAAATCAGTCACACAGATACAGAAGTTTGTTAAGCCCACGGAATATGTTATTGGACGAAATATGCAACGGAAAACCGATGTCTAGAGACGCCCTTCGTAGTACATATGGGCGAATTATGTGCGTAAATTAGGATCAAAATGTCTATGTCATATGTTCGCTTTGCTTTAATCATACAATGAGTCAGAAACTCTTTGGAATAAAAAAAAATACAAACATGCCACTTTACATGGCACTGGATCAGCCATCAGCAGCACTTTCCTTAGAAAAATATTTAGAAATAATAATAACATGCATGTTCCAAAATTGCGAGCATCTGAAGGGTCCGTGCCATTATACACAACACTAAAATAGTACACGACTACGTCGAAGAGCAGCAGAAGAACTAAGTCTAAGATCTCCAGAACGGACGATATTTGTCAAACGTGCTTCCGAAAAACCGTGTCTTGGAGCTGCTCCTGGAGAAGCAAATCTTTCAAACATTGTCGCAAGATATCAAAAACATATTTAACGGAGGTCACCAAGTTTCGTGAGGCAGCTCCGACAAGCCCGAGAACAGCGAGCGAAAAATATTAGGGAGGTGGAATCTGCCCCCCGCTCTCCCACCGCACGGACCAGGGTTAATAAAATAATTAACCTGCGCACGACCGTCGGTCAGTTACGATCATGCCCGACTGAAGGGGGGGGGGGGGCAGTTGGCCGCCCCCCTCTAACTCACGAACGGTTGGTCGCATAATAAAAATAAGCACACCGTTGGAAAGCTTGTGACGATTAGAGCTCGAAACTGGTCCCATTCAGTAGTTTTAGATAATATGAAAGCAATTTATGTCCTATGTATATTTCCTCATAGCCGACTGGATGAGACCGAGCCACGGCCTGAATCTCAAGGGCTGTCACTAATAACGTGTAATTAAAGGCACCAGGGCACAAGTAAAGGTCCGCAAATGCCGATACAAATCTCATTTCTCGGATTTGTTCAATATATACCCCGAAACGTTGAGTTCAAGACACAGCAATCTTCGCACCGGCTGTCGGTGTGCGCCGCAGCCGTACGCAGTAACAAATTAAGGGGTAGTAGGTAAATTTTATTGATTTCAGTGGTTCTTGTGATGGTTTTTATGCTTAAATTCTGAAAAAATTCATTAGTTACCAATCTACACAACTACATGAGCTCTGTTCGCGAGAGCCTGTTTGTTTCCAAACCATGCAATGTTTTAAAACTTTTTGAGGTTTGGTGTTACTTACGTCTTTGCAAGCCAGTTCTGTCAATTTCTACCCATTCTGAGTAATTATTGGTAAAAACGACGACATGTCTTAAACATAAGATTGACCTTAGGTCCATGACCCGGAAAATCCTAAAAAATCTGAGGTAATAGATTTGTTGTATCTACCAAGATGAATAATCCCTGAAAGTATTATAGTAGTAGCTTGTTTTGCGAAAAAGTTACGGGGCGCTAAACTTTGTTGGACATAGGTCCGTTTGACCTGACTGAGGTCAGGCACCTGACCTGACCTGAGCTTAAAACTTTGAAACAAGGTGTAAAAATGATGAGGCAAAAGGTACACAAAGTTTCGTGGCTCTATGCTAGTTCGTTCTCTCGCAATCCCAGAAAAACCTCAGAGGGGCGGTCAACTGCCCCACCAGTCGGGGGCGGCTTAAATGGCCAAATATGACATCAGACGCTCTTTTATTGCACCAAATATGCAGCTGGGCCCTTCTTTTGCGTCTAGCATTCTTGGAGCCACGTTGGCGACTAAGATGGTCTCTGGCTGCCTCAATATTGACTTCACTGGGTTGAAACTTGGGTGGGATCTTGGGGTGGAGAGTGCTCAAGAACCCCGGCCCGGCGAAGGCAGATGCCTATCTCTCTTCAGTGCCAGGGTTATAAACCTTGCCATCGTGAAAATAACCTTTTACCAAATTTTGGCCTTTCACATAATGACCGTGCCCGCCACCTGCCCTATGTGTCACTTACGTGAAAGTGTTTTGTGGTACTGATTTCGTGGTGTAGGAGTATATGACATGAACCGGTGTTACAGAAATTTAGGCCGTGTCGTATCTGAAGAAGGCTACGCCGCAGATGAATTGAGAAACATCAGAAACGATGTATAGGCGTTAATACCTTAACTTAGGTTGATCTTGTTGGAACCCAGTACGATAGTTACAGACATTATGTACGTGCAAGACACATTTGCGGTCAATTCATATCAAAACACATTAATATACATGAACAGAAAATGCGAATCCTACCCTTGCAACAAAAAAAAAATTCCCTTCATTTTCAGCGTTGTTTCAAATTATCCGTTTTTACCTGAAATGTCTTTCCATCTCACAAAGCATGTCACATCAGGTCTTCCTTTCACTGCTAACAGCTGTGCAGTAACGTACGAGCTTTAGTTACCAGAGATTTTTGCGGAAATGTCATTAGGACAATTTTCCTGTGACCTAAGATGACCTAAGATGACCCGTATTGATCTCACTGATAAAAATCTGAGTGCTTTGTTCTAGTTATTCCAATGGCTGTCGTCTACTTTTCCAACGACATTTCGTTTCTTCGAAAGAGGACGTTACGCATGGTGTTTATTGATGGTGTTTATTATTTACCCTCGTTATGACACCTGTATTTAGCAATACGACTAAACGAGAAACAGGATGTGGAAACGGTTTTAGTGAGCCTTGATGAAAAGCCTTTCCTCTCGGTGTGGTGGTTTCACAAACGACACATGATGTTGTCAGTAACCCAGTGCAGCCCATGACCGATGCTGCATGACACTGAAATACGTTCAGTTCTTATCAGATTGCCTATTGTAACTTGATGTCTTCGTTACCTTCGTGTTATTCTTACGCGTACCTACATGAATGCAGGTGTCGAATATCCACATGACAAAGGACGCAAAAAAGTTTCACGTCATGTGCCGCGTATTAAAGACCATCTGATCTCATCATATGTGGCATATAGTGTCCTGTAGGAGGAGTTCTTTCGTATATTTCACATCTGTCGAAATGTAGTACGACCGTCGGTCGGTGAATGTCTGTCTTTGGATCTCAGTAAATGTTTTGGTGTCATTGATCATTCAAAATTACTTGCTCAGCTTGCATTGTTCGGTGCTGAAGACCTCCTGGCTCTTCTCCTTCCTCCGTGGCCACGCGCAGGGTGTCAGCTTCACTGACGTTCCTGGACAGAAGCATACCTCGGGAAGCTGGCAAACAGCATGAGTGTTTCAGGGGTCCCCTTTGAGCCCACTTTTGTGCTGTATTTTCCCAAACGATCCAGCCTCTTCAGTGAAAGGGCTGAGGCCGTTCGGTATGCCGACGACACCCAGGTGCGCGTCACCGGAAAAAGTCTGCTCTTTCGACGCTTCTTTGGCATAAAGAATGCACTCTTTCATCTTCAGAGGCATGATTTCGCACGAACGTTCTCAAGATAAACGCAGAGAAACGCGGTGATGATTTTCGGAAACCGCCATAATTTGCGTAATATTCCATATTTGTCTGCGAAATTCGAAGACGCAGCTCTGAAGACCGTCCGTGAAGCAAAAAAAAAAAAAAAAAAATCTGGACGCCGTATTTGACAGCAATCGCTTGGGATTGTCGAGTTTCGGCCGCATCAAGACGCTGTTTCGGCATGGTGATCGTCCTTTTACACCTGCGTAGCGCCTGCCGCGGCGCGCTATCGAGACCCTCGTGACAGTCCGGGTTCTCTCGAAAGCCAAATACTGCATTTCGGTCTACGTCAAAGGTACCAAGAAACACTGAATTGGGATTAAGAAAAATTGTAAATGTGTCAGCGAAAGTCATTTTTGGGCGAAAGAAATTTGATCACGTGTCTAGTTGGCTGGAGGACCTGGGCTGGCTGTCAGCGGAGGGACTGGTCATTAGCGGCACAATGGGTCTCGCGAATCGAGTGCTCCCTGGCGGCGAGCCGAACTCAATCGTGGACATGTTTGTCCGTAACCGAGACATACATAGCCGCAGTTCGCGACAGGACGAGCTCTTCCATCTGATCCACTCAAAATCAGATTCCGGCAAACGGCGCTTTGCTCACGTGCTGTGACGGACCTCAGCCATTTACGTCATAATATGAATGACCTTCCACCTAGACGTTTTAAGACTACTCTGAAACGTCTCTAAATGGAAGTGGACGGCTTTTATTGATTATTGCGTTACAGGTGCCAGCCATTCGTCCTTAATTTTTGTTCCTATGATGCTTTTCTTGTTTCCCATTCTGTTTCTTCTTATTGACTGGTTGTGTATTCGTCATGTGACTGTGTCACCTGGTACCTCGTCTGATTTCTTTTATAACTTTTTGGCCTGGGAATGTAATAGCCACATGTTTTCTTATGCAAGAGTGTAACTCCTGGCGCTTCACAGTACAATACAATACAATGCAGTATTCAAATCCTTTTCTTTGGCACTCTCACTTGCTACGTTAACTGGAAATTACATATCTGGCCTCGGATGACCTAGCATGACATTAGGAATCCTCCATATTGAACTCGCAGGTCATTCTGATATGTAACATAGGCCACAGTCACCATTCATTTTAAAAGCATCGACAACGTAGCGGCGAAGTAAAACTGGACGTCGATTCGCAGAACATGATTATCTTCGCGATGTCATAAGAACGTGACTTAAGATGACCTTGTCTCCAAAATCTGTTGGTATATGCACAACTGATGTGAGAAAACGTACCGAAAGTTCGAGGTCCTGCGTTTATTTTTTCACGAGATGTGTAAAAAATGCGTGGGTGGAGGGAAAGACCCGCCCCCCTGTCCCGTCAGTGGCGGGTTTACTTCTGCAAACCGATGACAGATGGTTCGCAATTATATGTTCTGAGGCATCCACAGTTTTTCCCCTGTTCCCGGCATCTCTGATGATATGAGTTGTGGCATATTTCATTAGCTTCACCAAGCGTAGCCGAATAACTGAAATCGATTGAGTTATGGTCTCCATAATGGGCAACACATTGGAAATGACGTTTTGGATAGATGCGGAGCACATCAATTATTCCCGCACGCCAGCATTTTGCAGCGGTAATGGGCTGTCTGTCAGGTTACTGATGCTTTCCCGTGAAAAGTGGCATATTTCCTCAGAGCACACAAGAACACGTACTGATGGAGTGATAAGCCTTCCTCTGGACTAGGATTTACACATCTCGCCTCTTCGTGACGCGGACTTACTGTTAATTTCTGCTTTTGTACCGTCATTTTTCCGTCAAAGGTGCAAGCTTGAGATCAGTTTAGAACTGGAACAATTAGATCAGCTCAGAATATGCTGCCATCCAGAAATTACTGCCTAAAATGAACGTGACGTTCGAAGAAATATGACCACAGAAACGTCCGGCTCAATAAAGGGACGCTCGCTAACAGTGGCTTCGAAGCAAATGCCTGTGGAAAATCCCGAAGGATGATTTCACCGCAACGGCCAGCCTAATCGAAACCATCACCGGCCGGTGAAAAGTTTTGTCACAGTTTCTGAGCATGAAAGTGGTGCTCGCGACTAGTCGAGTTCAATTGAGCTCGGATTGTCCCTGGTCGATAGGAAGCCTGTTTTCAAAGTTACTTTGACGGCTCAGTGACAACCTTCGGAATTCCGTGAAAACAGGTGAAAACCGTCCGGGTCTTAGGTGGACAGCGTCCTGTGTACGCCGTGTCGATATGTAAGAATTTTGGAATGAACTTTGCCTGAAATTCAGTCAGTGTATTCCATACCAGGTGTGTTGGGGAGGAGGGGGGCGGGGAATGGAACAAATGTATCCTTCCCCATTTACCTGCAACTGATTCATGGCTGGAAAAATGTGTGTGATCTGAACAATTTTTTCCTTCAGATCAGATGAACCTCCGCCGGCCCGGCCTCCGGATCCACCTTCGGAGAGCCGGAGGTTCTGGAGAGCACCCGCCCAAGATCTCGAGAACTACAAGTCACGCCAAAAAGTAAAAACTCTATCGGAAAGTCATTGGGAAAACAATAGGAAAGCACTAAGATTTTCGTCAGTGAGGTCATAAAGGGTCATCTTAGGTTAAAATTGCCCTTTTGATATTTCCGCAAAAAAAACTTTGGTAACTAAAGCTTGTACGTTACTCCACACCTGTTAGCAATGTGACACGCTATGTGAGATGGAAAAAAGCATTTGAGGTGAAAATGGGTAATTCGAAATAACGCTGAAAATGAAGGTGGAAATCTTTTTTGTAAGGGTAGGAGTCGCATTTTCCATTAATGTATATTAATGTGTTTTGATATGAATAGGTCACAAATGTGTGTGGCACGCACATAATGTCTGTAACTATCGCATTGGGTTCCAACAAGATCAACCTAAGTTAAGGTATTAACGCCTATACATCGGTCATTCCTGATGTTTCTGGATTCATCTGCCGCATAGCCTTGATCAGACACGACACGGCATAAAATCCTGTAACACCGGTTCATGTCATATCCCTCGTACACCACGAAACCAGTACCACAAAACAATTTCACGTAAGTGACACATTGGGCGGGTGGCGGGCACGGCCGTTATGTGAAAGGCCAAAATTTGGTAAAAGGTTATTTTCACGATGGCAAGGTTTATAACCCTGGCACTGAAGAGAGATAGGCATCTGCCTTCGCCGGGCCGGGGTGCTTGAGCACTCTCCATCCCAAGATCTCACCCAAGTTTCAACCCAATGAAGTCAATATTGAGGCAGCCAGAGACCATTTTAGTCGCCCACGTGGCTCCAAGAACGCTAGACGCAAAAGAAGGGCCCAGCTGCATATTTGGTGTAATAAAAGAGCGTCTGATGTCATATTTGGCCATTTAAGCCGCCCCCGACTGGGGGGGGCAGTTGACCGCCCCTCTGAGGTTTTTCTGGGATTGCGAGGGAACGAACAAATACAGAGCCACGAAACTTTGTGTACCTTTTGCTTCATCATTTTTACATCTTGTTTCAAGGTTTTAAACTCAGGTCACGTCAGGTGCCTGACCTAGGTCAGGTCAAACGGACCTATGTCCAAAAAAGTTTAGCGCCCCGTAACTTTTTCGCAAAACAAGATATCACAAAAATACTTCCAGGGACTAGTCATCTTGGTAGATGCAACAAATCTGCTATCTCAGATTTTCCGAGATTTTCCGGGTCATTGACCTAAGGTCAGGCCCATTTTTAAGATATGTCGTCGTTTTTTCGGAAATTAACGGAATATTTCATAACATTTTTAGTGTGGAGTGAAGCAGACGTCTAGTTACCGTCATTGGGCAAAGTATCAATGACTTCCAGCCATTGACCACCTGAGGTCAGGTCACGAATAACTGTTGTGATCCAAAATGTACCACCGTCAAAATCAGCGATGAATTACTCAGAATGGGTAGGAAATGGCAGAACTGACCTGCACAGAAGTAAGTAGTACCAGGAGCCTCAAAAAGTTTGAAAAAGTAGCATATTTAGAAATAAACAGGCTCTCGCGAATAAAGCTCCGCCAATTGTGTAGATTGGAAACTAATGAATATTTCCAAAATTTAAGCATGAAAAACCACCACAAGAACCACTAAAATCAATAAAATTTACATAGATAGGCTTTTCTCGCGAAAATAAAGAAACGCTAAAACTGGTTCCCGTCAATTTGTTATTGCATACGGCTGCGGCGCACGCCTACAGCTGATGCGAGAATTGCCGTGTCTTTAACTCAACGTTTCGGCGTATATATTGAACAAATCTGAGAAATTAGACGTGTATCGGCATCCGCGGACCTTTACTTGTGCGCTGATGCCTTTACCTAAGCGTTATTAGTCACAGCCCTTGAGATTGAGGCCATTTCTCGGTCTCATGCAGTCGGCTATGAGAAAACATATATAGGACGTAAATTTCTTGCATATTGTCTAAAACTAAAAAAATGAGACCAGTTTTGAGCTCTACTCGTCACAAGCTATACAAATACGTTCAAGAGCAGGAACTTTATAGCACAAATGCAGACAGCTATATGACGACACGCAAAAAGCTCTACATCTGCGTCTCTAGTAAGGCGATTCATTGCTGGACCGTGAATGAGAATTGACCCGCCGCTATACTGGGCGTCGGGGTGGGCCGGAACACACTGGAACGCTCTCCAACTGTCGGCCACCCCGGCCGAGTGGCCGCAGCTCCGGGGAGCAAACACGGCCGGCCGCCTGTTTACTGCCGGCGGTGCCGCTCACCCGGCTCTGGTGGCCTCTGACCGGACTTCCGTCCCCGGAGACTGCCGGCCACGGAGGCCAGCTGAGACCCATCGGCGACAGACATTGATGACGGGGGGGGGGGGTACTGACCCCCGGTGGCGACTCGGTGATCCGGCCGCGATCCAGCCGACTGCCAGCCGTCCGGTGCGGCGGTGTATCAGGAGCACAGCGTCAGGCATTACACTGCTCAGATGTGTCGAACGGAAACCGTCCATAGCAAATCTGACCAGTTCTAACAGGAGCAGAGCACCACGACAGGACATCGTAACCACGAAAACGCTGGTCGTACTGATCAGTAATTCGGCAAATTCACACTTTCAGGTTAACGTCGGGTAAAGAACGTTTCCCTGCCCACACGCACCTTTCGACCACGTTGGTGCTCTTTGCAAATATTTACTCATAAATCCCAGACTTCGACACGCTGTGCAAATATATGTGTTTTTGTATGGCCAGAAGTCTCACGAAGTGAGCCTGAACCTGAACCTGAACAATGAACAGACCCAATCGGAAGCTTTCTATTGGCCTGAAATGTCTGACATCGCGTGCGTGCGCTAAACTTAACGAGGATTAAACTATGAGTTGCGATTTAAGTTTCTGGACCTGCCCCGTGCAGCTCTAAGAGAACGTAACACGGGCTCTGCCGCCACACAGTGGGCCATTTTGCGGTTTAGCCTAAATAAATTAAAAAAAACATTTTTCGATTGCCCAGACATTTTTCGCCTACATATGCGCAAAAATGTCTTAGGTTTTCGACTGCAAGGCTATTTTGGCTCACCTTGCACGACATTGCACCAAATAAGCGTTTCAAGTACAACATTGGGTGATGTCGACCGTACAGGCCGCAAACGTTTGAAAACGTGTCCTGCATGTGATGCCCTGAGTAGTGGCCTGTGCTTACGGTCCAAATGAAAGATGGATTTTGCCAAACGGGTGCCATCATATCAAAATCGTGATGTGCGTTAATTATTCTTTCACACACTCGATTTTATTGCCGGACTAATTCATTCTGCTACTGCATCCAAAGATGGCCAAATTTGGAAGCATTTTCTTAAAACATGCGAAAAATAAAAAATGAACGTCACCAAACGTCACTCCGAAACTTGTACCATTGCACTTTTCACTTCATTCTGAGCATGATTCAGCTTGATTTGGCTGCTAGGATTGGCCTGGCGACGAGATATTCAACTTGGAACATGCCTGGTCAGTCCCAGACGCCGTGCGGCCGACTCAAACAGAACTGGCAGCCAGCGTCAGGTCAGCGTGCATGCCGCCACAATGCAACCGGACAGAGCCCGTGTGATACTGCAACAGCTGCTGCACTGCACAGCCACCCGGCTGCTGCAGCTGCAGGCAGAGGTGGTGGTCAGAAGCACGGACGTCCCATCTGCTCAGCTCATTCTGCACGGCAAGTGGGGCATGGATGGGTCGTCAGGACATAGTCCAGCAAAGAGGTGGGTCTGACTCTGGATGACCAGGTGTTCATCATCACTCTGATGCCACTCCGCCTTACAACGAGCAGCGGGGACTTCATGTCGACGAACATCACGCCCAGCTCGCCTCGCTTCTGCAGGCCCACCAACCTGCAGTTCGCGAAGGAGAGCACCCATCGTATTGAGGAGACCCGCCGGCTGGGGGCCGAGGTCAGCGCGCCGCAGCCGCTTGCGACGCATTGCGCTGTGGTCAGCTATAGTATCAATATGGCCGTGGTTGACGGCAAGATCGTCAACGCTGTCACACAGACCAGCTCGACCCACAGGTGCGTCATATGTGGTGCGGCATGTCAGCGACCTCGTGGCTGCGTCTTTCCCTCTAGTGAGCGGCCTAGAATACAGACTCGGCATTCTGCGCTGTTGGACTCGGTGCTGCGAATGTCTGGTCCACATCAGGTGCCGCCTGCAGCTGCAGAAGTGGCAAGCTCGACCTGAGGACAGACCGCACGACCAACAGCGCAAGCGGGAGTCACAGGCAGCACTGAAACTGAACGTGGGCCTCCTCTTGAACGAGCCCCGTGCTGGTGGCCGCGGAAGCTCGAACGATGGCAGCAACGCCCGCCGAGCCTTCCGCCCGCCCGCCGAATTCTCCGCCTGCATCGGGATCGATTAGCAGCTGATTAGGGATTTGCACATCGTCTTGCGAGCGAGCGGCTGCCTCTACCAGCTTAACGCAACAGCCATCGCCGCCTTCTGCGGGCGCGCGTCTGAGCGCCACTTTACGGCTGGTGTTCCACACCCACCACCGTCCACCAGCTACTGCTCCACTCCGCAGCTGTCGTGACGTCTTGCCACCCACCCATCGGTATGATGTCCAAAGAGGCTGCGGCGTCGGCCACTGCCGTCCGCGGCACACCAGGAAGGACTACCGCGTCCACACCATGTCGAACGTGCTCGGCTGCCTCTCGGTGGCGAGCGACCCCTTGTTGAGCAGCAGGTGCCTGCAGCTCCACCGAGGCCTCTAGGTCAAGCGTTAAGGAAAGCTGATACCAGAGGCGCTGGCCATGCTGGCTAATCCTCAGCTTCAGGGCGCTGGGGCAACTGAGAGGCGCAGTGCTTGTGCCGCCAGCAGTGACGATAGCAGCAGCAGCAACAGCAGCAGCAGCAGCAGCAGCAGCGTTCAACCGACGATTTATTGCCTTATTTTCGTTTGCATTACCCAGCAATCTTCGACCTGTGGTAACGTGCAAACTCCCGAGGTGTCTTAAAGCACCGGGTTTTCCGTTACAAAACAGTCTGAGTTATTACTGCGTCATGTTTTTGAACTGAGTACAGCCATTTATTACTGAAGAGTGAAGAATTAAGAACGAAGTAGACGCCATTAATATCTATTTGTCAACCAGCACGAGAAAACAAATCATTGCTATTTACTAGGCTTAAGGTCACGGCGAGTTTCTGCAATATATGCGGAAATCGGTTGTATCTTCGGGAAAATAACGGAAGGCAGCAGCACACTTAAAATGTTCCATGACACATCCTGCGCTGACTTAACCAGAGGTTGCAGCTAATAGAAGCTCAAAGTTATTGTGCCATTTTGTTGTTGTGGAAGTGTTTAAAAACTAGACATTACGTCTGAAATGGGGCCAAGGAATACTCAGCTCCGTCCCAGAAAGGGAAACGTAGCATTCACGTCGCATGAACACAGTACTTATTTTGTATCCTTGGTTTTAAGCAAACAATCACATGCAGTTTTTCTCTCAGGATGCAATAAAAAGCAGAACGTCTGAAACCGCAAGCACATCTGCCCTAGCAAATGCCTGCGCAGCTATTTTCCACCAGGCGCGCTTTTAACAAACACAGGATTTCGATAAGTCCTCGCATCACTGTCGCGCGCCTTATGATGAACGTATTGGGCATTCAGCCAATTTTGTCAGACAAAAAAAAAAACAAAGTGACGTGCACTTTTTCTTCAAACAGTTGACTTTATACTGTGGTCGGGTAGATAAATCATGAATGAATTTTTCTGCGTGCGCAAATGATAAGACTCCTCATACATTTCTGAACTTGCGATACAAACAACGTGGTCATTCTCGCCAGAGCGCATCCTCCATAGACAGCCACATTACACCGATTAGTTCTGAAAGTCGCCGCTATGGCGCTGACGGCAGATGTCGGATGGCAGACCGTATTATGTTTTCTAGAGGCCCATAAAAATAAAGCGGAAAACTGGGAAATTTTCTAAATTCGGGGTCTGTCGGGCGGGGGTGTCTAAATCTGAGTTTTCTTTCTCCCAGACTGAATCCCGGCCAGGGCGCGGCCACAGCCAGCGAGCTCAGTCGGTACCGGCCAATGGAGCTGCCGTACGAGGTTTCCAGACGCTTTAGAGCGCAGAAACCTCCCTCTGAGCTGGCCGGGCTGGCAGCCTTTACCAAAACGTTGGAGGGACTGTCACCTTCATCAGAAACTGGAAAACATGTCCCCTCTTCCCCTGGCATGCTACAGATCCCAGGTATTGACGAAGATGATAGTTGACAGCAACGTAAGGAATTGCATGAAAAACGAGATCATGTTTTTCCTGAACCCGAACAAACTGCCTCGTTATAACGGTGGAGTGGTGTTACAGGATGACCTTTCCAATGTTTCTTACTTGACCGGGCACCGTCTGGGGCGGTGTCAAATAGGCCCCTTCGGTTTTCATAAATAACTTCTGGACTACTGCAACCAGCCTAACCACACGTCTAGTACCTGTCCATCAATCAGTTGTACATATTGTGACATCAGAACCATTTTCATGCTTGGTCAGGTCATGGAGGCAATGGCGCGAACATGCTTCGTTTTTTGGTAAGATTTGCCAATATGATGCATGGACTGTTTAGATCTAGATAGGACACGGGCCCTAAAACCATATACAGCCGTGTCACGTCAACCATACCGGTCATGCTAAGTCACGTGATGACGCCTGGACATGACTTGGATTGTGGGTGATAGAAGTGGTTGCCGCTGTCCTCATCGTTCAAGCTAAACAAGCAAATCTATATGCGCCGTTTAAAAAAATTCACCAAATGCATCGTGAGGTCATGTAAGGCGACGTACTATGTGGATGTCAAAACGAAAAACACAACATTTTCTGTGGAAGATTATTCAGAAGTAGCAGAGAGAATTATTTTTCTTGGTTAGAAAAAGAAAAATGATTCTCTGTCCTGATCTGGTTTGACCTTGACCCGATAAAGGACAGACAAATCACATGTGATTGTCACGAGATGTCATTTCAGCTCTGTACTTGACGCATTTCAGAATCCCAGCGAGTAATTATTGCTCTTCGGCAGGAAGAGCAATGCAACCTTATCTGTCCTGACCTAGATTGACCTTGGCTGGATGGAAAACGGGTAATGCAAAATTGATCATCAGAAGCCTTCATTTCGTCCTTTTTGTCACGTGGATCAAAATGGCTGCAAATACTTTTTGATCTTTGGTAGGCAAAGTAAGACCAATATGATGATTTAGAGTAAGACCATTATACAATTTCACCTGACCCAGGTTAACCTTGACCTGATGTTTTTTAACATTAGGGCATGCTTCTGATGCAGAAAATCTTGCTTCTTCGCTTGATACCCAGTTGAAAGGTCTAAGATCAGTATTGCCGATGGTATGATGTACGAACCGGTGTCAGTTTTTCCGACGCGTTTTGCGTTTGACGTGACCCGCGACGTCATCAGTCACGTTATCAGGGCTAACATAATATTTCCTGAATTACAAGGCTCAGGGCTATCGACTGGTGGCAGACCGGTTCAGATCCGACGATTAGATCCTGAGATGACAGAGGGTGCCTTTTGGGCACGCTCCGGGGCGGTTGCGGTTAACTAAAACACCACCATGAGCCAGGCGGTGCCGTGTTCATGCGTCCTGACCATATACAAATTCATAAAAGGGCAAAAGACTGTGGCACCATGGCTGACGCTCAACCGTCATTACAAACAATAAACACCGTGAGCATACTGCTGTGGCCCTTTCAGCAAAATTTAGTAATCAAAGAAAAGATTGCAAAATGGATTGCGGATGAAACTACAGTCCTTTCAGTTTGGGCAGATTTGGATTTAACTGCATCCTTCCTGGTCGTGAGGATTTGGGGTTGGATTATAGTCGGTCAGTTTAAAGGAATTTTGATAATTCCTGACCGAAACCCATTTCAGTATGACTCAACACAAAGACTGAATGGATTTACGTAGCGCATCCAGGCTGTTCCCTCTCATATAAATGGCTCGAATCGATGTGATACATTTCCCAGTGATTTAGTTATTTGGAAAGTGTCTTCTTACACAATGAATGGGTGTTCCAGGGCCCATCCATTCAGCGCATCAGCGCAGCTGTGCAATAAGAGCGCGATGAAGGGTCGGATATTGTGCTGAGATATTATCCCTCGCCCAACCGTCACCCTGACGTGGACAGCCGGAGCCTAGGGGGAGGCGTTTCGACGCCCCCCCCCTTTACCTCGCGAACGGAACGTCAAAGAAAAATGAAAATTATTTAATCGGAAAGCTCGCCATGAGGGCGTTCTGAAACTTTCGGAAATTTCCAAAAAAACTGAAAACAAAAAAAAGAAAAAAACGAAAAAAATGCAAATTTCTGGCCTACACATGCCAAAGACAGGAATTTTTGGCAAGAGCTCTGGCTCCGCCCCTAATAAACCTAGCGCAATTGTCTGCTTCACTCCACACTAAAAATGTTAAGAAATATGCCGTCAATTTCCGAAAAAAAACGGCGACATGTCTTAAAAATGGGCTTGACCTTACGTCAATGACCCGGAAAATTCCGAAAAATCTGAGATAGCAGGTTTGTTGCATCTATCACGATCACTAATCCCTGAAAGTATTATTGAGATATCTTGTTTTGCGAAAAAGTTACAGGGCGCTTAACTTTTTTGAACATAGGTCTGTTTGACCTGACTTAGGTCAGGCATCTGACCTGACCTGAGGCCAAAATTTTGACACAAGATGTAAAATTGATAAAGCAAAAGGTACACAAAGTTTCGCGACTCTGTGTTTGTTGGTTCTCTCGCAATCTCAGAAAAACCTCGGGCGGCAGTCAGCTGCCTCCCCCAGTGGAGGACGGGTTAAACTAACGAGTTCCAACCGGTGCAGTCATTGGTTTGGTAGCGCCTTAAAGCTGGTAGGGTCGTAATCACGTCGAGGAAACTTCCATGAAACACTGTATGATGTCAGAACCAGCTTGCAGGGTCACCATCCCACATAATCCATGTTCTCATACGCCCATAGTCGCGTAGAAGGTAAGCTCAGGCCATGCAAACTGCGCAGTTTTGAGGATCATAGCTGGTCATATCTGAGTAACATTTGTGCACCGACAAGCGATGTGGACCGGCGTGGTGCCGTGACGCAGCAGCCAGTTCTGTGTGCGCCATTTGCCGGGCTGTGTCGTCCTCATAGCCGTCCTAAAACGTTTCAGGACCTCCGTGTAAGTGTAGGAGGCTCTGAGTTCGCGGGCGTCGCCGCGGCGGTCGTCCGGCGTATTGCGGGCGCGCCTGACTTTCAGGGGCGCTTGGTCGACGCCGGAGGGCACAACCGGGCGGAAGTGACGCACGGCCAGGTCACGGGGTCACGGGGGATTAGGAGCCGCCTGCGCGGAGCTGCCGCCGCCGGGTCGTCTGTCGCTGTCCGGCTGCTCATCTGCCTTCGATTGAAAAAGCTAAAAAGATTGATGCGAGATGTTGTTGAGCAGTTACATATTTGTTTTGCCGTGATGTGTCTTTTGTTTAAATCTGCTTTTACGTAGGACTATGCCCGACCCAAGCAAACAGTCGAACACAAACGAACTGGGCCGGAATACGCCTCTAATTGCTGGTCCAGTCGAAGAATTTTCGGTGGCAGCCCTAAATTTTCTGAGGGTGGATCATTTGACAGGTCTGAGGCTGATTTGGACAGTTTCTCTTCCCTTCATAACTTTGACGATGACGCACGTACGGCGTAGGTACGTCGACGCGTCTACTGAGATGTTTGTGGGTTGCGCTGTTTTGGACAGAGATGTGTCGCTAGCGCCCGGGTCGGAGACGATCATAACCGGGTTTGCCCACAACTGCGATTATCGTAGACCGGCGGTGGTGGAGCCATCCCTTGCGCGGCCGGAGCGAGAGCTAGTGCGGTGCATTGTGAACGTGTCCAGCTCTTTGGTCTCACTGGAGGTTCGGAATGTCACGTGTCAGGTCACAACTCCCAAACATTCTCAGATGGTGGACTTGAGGTAAGTCTCGTGGAATATTCTCTTCCAGATTCGACAGGGAAGGCAGACTGCGGATATCGCGGACTTGGAGTATTTGACACATATTTGACAAACTCTTAGTGCAAGGCGTTGTACGCAGTTCTACGGAGGCATGCTAGTATGTTTGATGCGCACAATGACCACACAACTCTGATTTTCCATGAAATTGATACGGCCGATCATCTGTCCGGGATCCAGATCTCTCGACCCATACCACCCAGCCTGAAGGAGGGTCGGTCACAGCTGGATGATCTTGTGAAACAGGACGTTTTGGAGGAGGCAAAAAGGAATATCGCCATCGTCTTTGCGTCTCGTGAAGAAAAGGAATGGTGGCAACCGATGTGTGCTTACTCGGTAAACTGAACTCGACTACAAGCCTTCCAGGGGGCTGAATCCGCTCCTCTCGGGTTTTTTGCTTCCCAGTTCCAGGTTGTTTTGCGCAGCTTCACGAAGCTTGTGACCTTTCTTACCTATTCTCTCTACGTATTGTACCAAAATTTCGCAATTCCATTGTGCTCAGGGGCGGAGCCAGACACCATTTTTTGGGGGCACCTTAGTCCATTTTGTACCTTGCTGAGGGTAAAAGGAAAATGTCTGCAAAAATTGTTTTTAAGATAGAACTTAAATCTTTGCATGGATATATAGGTAAACAGCTGGGAAACACACGATCACAGTTTTGTTTGTTTGAAGTCACTTCATAGGGTGAGGTCAAGGTCAAAAGTCTAAATTTGGTTTTATAGTAATAATTCTGGCGCAATTTTTTCATACGCCAAAACCGGGATATATATCACGCAGAAGGGTGCTCTACTTATGTACCAAGTTTCAACTTGATATCAGGCAGGGTCACCGAGCCATGACCTAAAATGTCAGTGCGTGCATCCTATATCACAACAGTCTTGGAGTGGAATTTTGCAAATAGAATGAATACAAATGATTAGAAACGTTTTCAAATAATATGAAATGTACACAAGATCTTTCCAACTTACTCTAAGGCCACTGGAGGTCATTTAAGGTTAAAGGTTGGAAGCTGACCTGAAGAACATGTGACTTTGACAGTGCCCCTTTTTTCATGTCCCTGACAACGCTTATGCCAACATCATACAAATACTGTAGTACGATTTGCACTTCTTCAGCATACGATGACTAGTAGAGGCTAAAAAGGCGTTTTCAACTTCCTTGTTAATTCAGATTTCAAAACCAATCCCCATACTTTTAAAACTCCGTGAACGCCGATAAATTTTCTCAAGATTTGAATGCATGGGTTTGTTGTAAAAACCCTCTCCATAATCTCTTGATTCATTCCAGTTTCATCCAAATCGGTCCATAAACAAGAGAGTTGTAAGAAGTCCAAAAACATCCCCATTTTGTTTTTTCGCCTCCGTGTATCCTGCATTTCAAAATTTTGAAAAATAGTTTTAATAAAAATGTAGTTTACGGCATGGCAAATCGAGTACCGTTTGTTGCAATGAAATCGGATGTGTAGTTCTCGAGATCTCGGGGGGGGGGGCGAAGTCACCCCTGCCGGGAATCGGCCGTAACGTCTAGCCCTCCGGGAAAAGGGTTAAAATCCCATGCGTTTGGTGGTTAACCCTATTCTCGGCAGGCGGGGTGCTGAATCTGCCCCCTGTGTTTTTTTTTTGCTCGGCAGTTGCAGTGTTTTTGATGCAGCTTTACGAAACTTTGTGACTTTTCCTAGCCATTCTTTCTACGTACTTTAACAAGACTTTTTAATTCTGTTTTGCTCATGGGCGGAGCCAGACAACGTTTTTGGGACGCACCTCAGGCTATTTTTGGTCCTGTTCAGGGCAAAAGGAAAGTGTCTGCCAAAAACGGCTTTTGAAGATAAGGCTTGAAATTGTATATGGATGTGTAGGCAAATAGTTGAGGAACATACAAATACAGTTTCCTGCATATGAGGTCACTTAACAAGGTCAGGCCAAGGTCAGAAGTCTGAAATTGGTCTTGTAGTAATAATTTTGGCGCTATCTTTTCAAATGCCAAACCACAGAATATATATGATGTAGAAGGGTGCCCCTACTTGAGTACTAATATTTAGCTTGATATCAGGTCGGATCATGGAGCTATGACCTAAAATGTCAGTGCGCGTACCCTGTCTCACAACAGCCGTGAAAAATAAGTTTAGAAGTAAAGTGACTTCAAATGATTGGAAAAGTTTTCAAATAATATAAAATGCACACAAGATCATTCCAAGTGGCGCTAAGGTCACTGGAGGCCATTTCAGGTTAAAGGTCGTAAGTTGGTCTGAGGAACATGTGAGCACGGCAGTTAACCCTTTTCATGTCCTTGGTATCGCTCATGATAACCTTTTACAAACATTTTACAAACATTATAAGATCGTATGGACGCAGTGCTGTTGCAGGGACAGGGCAAGGTAGACGGCGTGATCGCTTACAGTAGTCAGCGCTTGTAAAAGGTCCAGAAAAACTATCCTACAATCAAAAAAGAGCTGCTGACGTGTGTGACGTTCATGCAACAATTCACGCACTTGGCTTGGCAGACGTTTCCGGCTTCGCTCTGATCACAGCGGCCTTCATTGGCTCCTGAATTTCAGGAACCGGTCCGAGATGTTGGCGAGATGGCTGGAGGTTCTCGGTGATCTCCTAGCTCGAGAGTTTGCGTCGGTCTGGTGCACAGAACACTGCAGCGGATGGCCTGAGCAGGCGGCTCGCAGAGACGAGCGATGCGGCCTGTCAGACCGATCCCGAGCCTCAATGTCGCCACGTCTCCGCAGGAGACTGGCCTCTGAGCTATCGCCAGGCCGCTCAGAATGGAGTCGTGGCCATGGCTTCTCGGCCACAGGGACGTACTGCGCCTCCAGGAGTGCGGGCCTGGTTTAGACAGTGGCCGCGGTTTCGTTTTCTGAAGGGAGTCTTAACCCTATTCCCGGCAGGGAGCTGAATCCACTCCGTCGGATTTTTTGCTTGCTAATTCCAAGATTTTTGGCGCAGCTTCAGGACCTGGTGACTTTTCCTAGCTTTTCTTTTTACGTATTGTGGCAAAATTTCGGAATTCTGTTTGGCCCAGGAGCGGAGCCAGGCAACGTTTTTCGGGGCACCTTAGGTCATTTTTGGCCCTGTTGAAGGCAAAAGGAAAATTACTGCCAAAACTGGCGTTTTCAAGACAGAACTTAAATCTTTGTATGAATGCATAGTTAAATAGTTCGGCAGCATACAAACAAAATTTAGTCTATCTGAGGTCACTTTTCAAGGTCAAGTCGAGGTCAAAACTCAAAATTTGGTTTTATAGCAATAATTTTGGCGCTGTTTTTTTTCAAATGACAAACCCAGAATATGTATGACATAGAAAGTTACCCTCTACTTGCGCATCAAGTTTCAGCTCACTTCGGATCAGAAAAAATGCTAGCTCAGCTGCAGCTCCGATATTTTTGGCCCTTCATGACCACACAGACGTCGAGCTGGTTTGTTCCACAGCCCCGCATGTCTGTAGGAGAGCTCCACGCTTCAGAGCCGTGTGAAACTAAATCGGCCGATTTGCTGAAAGATCTGCCAGTCACGGCTTCTGGCAGCAAGCAATTCCTAGTATGTTGCGTGTACTAGTAGGCCATGCTAGTATATGGCAACAGACACTTACTTTACGCACTGGGCAGAAGTGTTCCAGTTGCCTGATATGTTGGTGAGTACGGTGGCGTTTGTGCGTACAGGGGAGCTGTTGTTTCGTTTCTGGTGCCCGAAAAGCCTCCGTTCCTTTTGCGCTGCTAATTCCATAATTCCTTTTGCGCTGCTAAGTCCATAAACAGCGGAGTTATAACAAATCCAAACATGTCCCTTATTCTGGCTTTTCCCCGTTTGTATACAGCTGTCAAGATTTTGGAACCTTCTTTTTATAAAAAAAAAAACAGTTCACGTCATAACGAATCGACTGACGTTTGTTGCAGTGAAATGGAACGTGTAGTTCTCGAGATCCGAGGGTAGGCTCGAATCGTCCCGTCTGCCGGGAATGGGCTATATCTTTTAGCCCTCCGGAAATAGGGTTAAACCGCCCCGACTGGGGGGGGGGGCAGTTGACCGCCCCCCAAGGTTTTTCTGACATTGCGAGAGAACGAACAAACGCAGCGCCACGAAACTTCGTGTACCTTTTGTCTGATTATTTTGCACCTTGTGTCGAAGTTTTGACCCCACGCCAAGTTAGGAGTCTGACCTAGGTCAGGTCGAACGGACCTATGTCCAAAAAGTTTAGAGCCCTGTAACTTTTTCGCAAAACAAGATATCACAGTAATACTTTCAGGGACTAGTCATCTTGATAGATGCAACAAATCTGCTATCTCGGATTTTTCGGAATTTTCTGGATCATCGACCTAAGGTTAAACCCGTTTTTTAGATATGTCGTGTTTTTTTTTCGGAAATTGGCGGAATTTTCGTGACATTTTGAATACGGAGTGATGCAGACATCTAGTTACCGTCAATGGGCAACGTATTAAGAACATGAAACCACTGACCTGAGGTCAAGTCACGAATAACTGTTGTGAGCCAAAATGTACTACCGTCAAAATCAGCGATGAATTACACAGAATGGGTACAAAATGACAGAACTGGCTTGCGCAGACGCAAGTAATACTGAAAACCTCAAAAAGTTTTAAAAATGTCATATTTTGGAAATAAACGGGTCCACGCGAATAAAGCTCCGCCAGTCGTGTAGACTGGTAACTAACGAATTTTTCGGAAAATTAAGATTGAGAAACCATCACAACAACCACCTAGATCAATAAAACTTACATGGATAGGCTTATGTCGCAAAAATAAAAGAACGCCAAAATTAGTTCCCGTTAATTTCGTACTGCGTACGGCTGCGGCGCCCGCCGACAATCAGTGTGAAAATTGCCGTGTCGTTAACTTAACATTTCGCGGCATATATTGGACAAATATGAGAAATTAGACGTGTATCGGCACCTGCGAACCTTTACCTGTGCGTTGGTGCCTTTACCTATGCGTTACTAGTCACGTCCTTGAGATTCAGGCCGTTTTTCGGTGTCATGCAGTCGGCTATTAGAAAACATATATAGGAAGTAAATGGCTTCTATATTATCCAAACCAAAAATGAAACCAATTTCGAGGTCTGCTTGTCACGAGCTTTCCAACAATGTACCTATTTTTATAGTGCGACCAACCGTTCGTGAGTCAGAGGGGAGCCGTCAACCCCCCCCCCTCATTCGGGCGTGATCATCGCCGACCCACGGTGGTGCGCGGGTTAATAGTAGTTGGCACATGACTTTCCTTTTACGCATTTTGCGACTAACTGACATATTTTCGGTATGAACGGCTCAAAAAGCGGAAAAAGGGAGAAAAATAGAACGTACCTCCAGAATAGTTGTAAAAACAAAACTTGAGAGCGAACACATGCAGGCAGGCGGACATTGAGCTACCGGGATCAGTACCTCAGCTGGAAGAGCGCTGGTCTCCCCGTCCTGGCAGGACTGGTTTGAGTCGCCCCGGCGTTCGATAGCCAGCCCGCGCGTCAGCTGGCAATTGGCCAACATAGGGTCACGTTGATTGCTGCACGGTTGTGTCGCATTTTTGGCGGCATGTTTAACATTCGCCAGAAAATCAGTTGTCACCCGGAATCGCGCAGTCCGATGTAGAGATCGGAGTCTACGCAATAAGCTGTGCTTCACATGAGCTCCGACCCCTAACATCGTCCCGTGAAAACTACTCGGATGAAATTTACAAAAAAAACATGCGAGCACAACTCAACGAAATTTAACGAATTAAGCCATGTTCTACTGAAAGTTGCATGATTCTGTACCGCAGTGGTTGCGAAATTCAAATCGTGTAACGGCCGGGCTGCGCCGGGTTGGGCCGGGCCGGCCGGACCTCCCAATTTAATTTTTCCGGCTAGCTGACGTAAGACACACAGCCTACGACCTCGCTCGTAATGATCAGTGGTAACCTGTTGGAACTTCGTGTTGCCAAAAGTTAACTGTGGTATCCCAGTATCGATGCTTAAAACTCGGTTCGATGGCTTCAGCCGCCGTGCAGTTTTGGCGGAAAATGCAGCAAAGTCTGCAAATAATTTGCCAAATCATCTCATACGGCTTATCAATGGACAAACTAACGTAGCCACCCCGCAGCGGGTGCAGCGTGTGTACACTGCTGAAATTGGCTCAGACCACATGATCAAGCGAGGCCTGATTGGAAGCGATACCAGGCCACTGGCGGCACCGTGCTCTTTTCGGCTTCAAACGACCAATGGCGGCCAAAGTAAGCGTCGCCGGGTTCAGAGCCAGCGGGGGAGAGGGGGCGGGGTAACTGCTGTAGACAGGGATATCCCGACAGCAGAGGGTGGCCGGCGTGTGTGTGTGTGCGGGGGGGGGGGGCAGCTAATGTGGAGACGGACAGCCGTACAGGAAGGGGTGGTGCGGGTGGTGAGGTGAATGATGTGGGGAAACAGCAGGTTGTCGGTAGAAAGAGGGAGAGAGGTGGTGGGGGTTGATGTAAAGAGGGCTAGGCGGACGGGAGGGGTCGCCGGGTCGCGCCCCTGGTCGAACCGGAAGGCTGCAGGTGGTCACAGGTCTGGTTCGGTTAACTGGTTTACGTGGACTGCATTAGTAACATGTTCCGCTGCAGTCTTCCTCCTCGTCAGGACCCTGAGAGTCCCTGCCGTTTTTTCAAGGGTCGCAGCGCAGCTAAGAATGGCATGTCTGGAACATGTCTTACACCATTTCCTTTCGAATTTTTATGACCAAGTAAGCTTCGTCAATATTTTTCGGTCTGTTGGCCTCCTCAGGAGTGTTGATTGTTAGCAGGGACGTCACCGCTTTCGCTTTCCAGGTGGAACTCATCTAGCCAGGAAGGCCACATAGACGCCTTAGGGCCCCCTTCCCTTAGTGGAAGAAGCCTTAAGTAGCTTTTTTACCAACAAAAGCAGAATCATATCGACATTCAGAGACGGGTCCAGGATTTTGTTAAGTGCAGAGGGGGCGGATGTTTTTTAGGGGCGCCAAAACGATATTGTAGCAGCGTGAAAATTTCACCGAAAGGGCGCCAAAATCGCGCCTGAAGAATGCCACACTCGATCGTAATAACACTCAATATAATAACATCGTAATAACACCCAATAGCTGAACTGAGTACAACCGAACGCCTGGCGTTCAATTGTATGTGGCAGGCGTCTTCAAAACCACTTACGAGGGCATTTGCACTCGTTGCGTTTGAAAGCGGGATGCCCATCGATGCCATATATGAACACCTTATGTTATACATGTACTGTTTTATGATTGCTTCCTCGATGTTGTAATGGCGCCTTTTAACAGAAGAGCGCACACGCCCAGTCACAAGAGCGCTTAATACCACATGTGCGCTCTTCAACGATTCAGCCTTTGTACCCACGGACAAAATTCGTCCGTAAAAATCGAATGAAGCACCAGTCTGAATGTGAGGTCTGGTTCTGTGCCTCTGTGTCACAAGAGAGCGTACAGGAGCCCAGAGGCACCCAGAGATAACGGTGAATACAAAATGAAAGTGAGTTGTTCCCAGTCACATATGAAATAGCATATGCGTACACAGCGCTTTCATTATGAAGTTTGGAAGTCCTCTGCAGACATATCTTATTCCATATTTGACTTTCTACGACGCCATTTTCAGTTTGCTTTGACCGGTCTGATCAGCAGGATGATGTTTGGTCATGCATGCAGACTGCGTAGTCTCTTTCCGAACGGCGTAGACTGCGAGGACAGGTGAGGCGGCTGGAAATTTTCGTACGCAACGAAACTAGCAAATGAGGGATTTTGCTATTCCGTATTGCAAGGGTGTTTCCAAAGTGCCTTAGACAAAACATATGTCCCAGACCGATAAGCCAAAGTTAGTGGGCAGCACTGTTACTTTGATCGCATTGCCTGCTCGAGCAGCGTTCGTGTCCGTCGCCTGATACTCCTGCATTTGGCGTCAAGACGTTCTAAGGCCATGTCGGAACTTCAGAGGATACAGAGAGCAGCCGCCAGTGTCATTTATCCTACTCAGCCAGACCCACACCCCGTTGGTGTGGTACTCTTACTTTGCAGGGTGTATGTGTATGTGTCACGCAAAATCACGTATCCCTCATTTCTACGCTAATCCCATCCGCCCTGAGATCCCGAAAGCTATAAAAACCCTCGGTACTGGTACAGCTGTTAACCCGCGCACGACCGTCGGTCCGTCCCGAACATCGGCGACTGGGGGGGGGGGGCAGTTGACTGCCCCCCTCTAACATACGAACGGTTGGTCGCACGATAAAAATAAGCATACCGTTGGAACGCCTATGACGAGTAGAGCCCGAAACTGGTCTCATTTTTAGTTTAGATAATATGTAAGCCAATTTACGCCCTATATATGTTTTCTCATAGCCGACTGCATGAGACCGAGAAATGGCCTGAATCTCAAGGACTGTGACTAATAACGCATAGGTAAAGGCACCAGCGCACAAGTAAATGTCCGCGGATACCGATACACGTCTAATTTCCCCAGATTTGTTCAATATATACGCCGAAACGTTGAGTTAAAGACACCGCAATTCTGCCGTCAGCCGTCAGTGTGCGCCGCTGCCGTATGCGGTACCGAATTGACGGAGACTAATTGTAGCGTTCCTTTATTTTCGCAAAAAAAGACGATCTATGTCAATTTTATTGATCTTCGTGGTTCTTGTAATGGTTTCTCATGCTTAAATTTTGGAAAAACTGATTAGTTGCCAATCTACAAAGTTGGCGGAGCTTTATTTGCGAGGGCCTGTTTATTTGCAAAATATGCTACTTTTTCAAACCTTTTGAGGTTCCTGGTATTAATTACGTCTGTGCAAGCTATTTCTCCCATTTTCTATCCATTCTGAGTAATTCATCGTCGATTTTGAAGGTGGTACATTTTGGCCCACTACAGTTATTCGTGACCTGACCTCAGGTCAATGGCTGGAAGTCACTGATACTTTGCCCAGTGATGGTAACTAGATGTCTGCTTGACTCCACACTAAAAATGTTATGGAATATTTCGTCAATTTCCGAAAAAACGGCGATATGTCATAAAAATGGGCTTGACCTTAGATCAATGACCCGGAAAATTCCGAAAAATCTGAGACAGCAGATTTGTTGCATTTGTCACGATCACTAATCCCTGAAAGTATTATTGAGATATCTTGTTTTGCGAAAACGTTAGAGGGCGCTAAACTTTTTTTGAAATAGGTCTGTTTCACCTGACCTAGATGAGGCACCTAACGTGACCTGAGGTCAAAATTTTCATACGAGACATAAAATTGATGGAGCAAAAGGTATACAAAGTTTCGTGACTCTGTGTTTGTTGGTTCTCTCGCAATCCCAGAAAAACCTCAGAGGAGGGCAGTCAACTGCCCCCCCCCCCCAGTCAGGGACGGGTTAAATGTGTCGCATTTCGATGTGGCTGTGATTCAGCGAGCTCACATCAGTCACGGTTACTGTCAGCTGGCCCTGCTGCCCCTTTTGATTTCAGTCGACGTTGATTGTCTTCTGAAGAAATGTCCAGGAAACCAAGAACATTGCTATGTTTTGATAATTTAAGGCACAAACTTAGATGGTACACACACACACAAGTCATAGCTTTGTCAGGAAAGTGAGCACTGCGTGATAATATCATTATTTATCTTGGATGTACAAACAGGAGTTATCCAAAATGTGCATAACGGCCATCATTATTTTTTAATGTCAGTAACTGAAAGACAGCTCAAACAGCAAAAACAAAACAAAAATAAAAAGGCCAGAGAAAACAGTTTTTTTATAAACTAAGTAGGTACTGGGTACATACCGTCATGTTTTATCCAGCTGACCGCGTCCTCCGCGAGCAAACTGGCTTTCCGGAAATATCTTCATTGGCTCATTTCCCTCATGCTCGTTCTTTGTATGTTTATATATGCTTTGCTTGGTACCTGACCATGAGCATCCTTCGTGGCCACATACACACTTTCTCCTCATCCTCTTCTTGCCATTTACCCTCGCACCGTCCGCAGTTTTCTTCTCTGTGTTTTGTCTTTTCTTGGTGTTCATCCTCACACCATCTCACCTACGACAAGCAATGTAGTTTCGAGATAGTTCGACTGCCCACACAAGCATTGGAATTGAAATCTACACCATGAACGATCCGTGTCTTCTACCAAGGCGCCTAAAGGTTATAACTAGCTTTTTGGGTGCCGACCACGACGAACACCGGTTGGTCTCTCGTCCCCGCTTTTGGCGACCATGGAATGCCATTGATTTAACACATGTGGTCGCCAGAAGAGCGGCGTCCGGTGTGGGACGAAGGGCCCAGTAGAAAAAGAGGTAGGTACGAGTGGCAACAGAGCTGGTAGTGCTACCGGGATGGTCCTGGTATGTTTTTGAAGTAACTAAATCATCGTACCTAAATTCAGGCTTACTCAGGAATGACATTTTCTAGTCATATATAAATTGATCGGTAGGGGCGTATTTTAAAGGGCGCTTATTTCTCGTTGTGGTCGCCAGTTCACCAAACACCTGGTCGCTGACGCCATTCCCAGGACACTGTCTTTTTTGAACATTGATCACAAGAACCACTAGAATAAAGAAATGTCACATCAAAAGGCCTATGTTGCGAAAAAAAGAAACGCTCAAATAAGTTCCCGTTAATTTCATACCGTGTTCAGTTACGGTGCCCGCCCCTGGTTGACGTGAAAATTGACCTGCCTTTAATTCAACGTTTCGGCATATGTATTTTAAAAAATCGGAGAAATTAGGCGCACATCGGCATCTACGGACTTTTACCTGTTCATTGGCACATTTATCTAGACTATAATAATTACAGCCCGTGCGATCCAGGACGCTTTTCGGTTTCATGCAGCCGGCTGTGAGAAAACTTATGTAAGGCGTAAATGGGCCACATGTAATCCAAAACTAAAAATGAGACCTGTTTCGATATCTACCTTTCACGAGCTGTCCAACGGTGTGCTTACTGTTATCGTGCGACCAGCCGTTCGTGAGTTAGAGGGGGGCTGTCAACTGCCCCCTCAGTCGGGCGTGATCGGCGCCGACCGCCAGTCAGGCGCGGGTTAAATTTCCAATGCCAGAAGAATGAAATCATCCGGCGTAGCAGTTGCATCAATAGGTAAGCGTCCAAGACTGGCCGAGGTCGAAAAAATGCACGCAGCCGGCGAAGTTCACAGGCTAAGCAGGCTGAGAAGATACGAAAACATTTGACAAGCAAAGCTGATGAGCTCAGCAAATGCAATTACCGTACATACATGTCAGGACACAGATGCCAAGCTAATAGCCAGCTTTATCTAAGCTGTGGCATCATCGGCCATTTTTCGAGGAAATGTTGGTCGAAAGGGAAAAGCCCGGTCAATGGACGCAGCGACAGAGACATACGTGGAGCTGACAGTGACGCTGATGAAACATCGGATGGCGAGACCAGCGGTACAATCAACCAGTTAACCGAAAAACAGAGTCGTAAGTACATATTGAACTCCAGCAGCCGTGAGGTGGCTGTCAACCTGGACGGATTAGACGTACATGTGGTCCCAAATACAGGTGCGGCAGTCAACGTACCGAACAAAACGCGACTGAACAAATACCTGAAGCCAAAATACGGTCTACCGAAATGAAACCACTCATATGAATCAAGGCCCATTACCCCGATTGAAGAGATGCACGTTGATACACGATGGGGCTCGAAGGCCATGTTATGTGTTTGGGACGAAATCTCTACACAGGAAGGCAGGTCGCCTTTTATGCAGTCACACTGCTGAAGCCCGGGAAACTAAAACAGTCAGGACGCATCCCAATCACGCATTGCTTAAGCTAGAAGCTACAGGCATGCAGTCGGTGGACGCGATAATGCAGACACAATAATGTCTCCATTGGTGTCGCCTGGCTGAGGGACCGTGCTGTCGATCTGGAGACGGACGCAACGGTGCTGTCGGGAATAAGTTCTCCAAGACCTGAACCCTCCCATTTGAAGGACGAGTTCATAGCAGAGCTGGGAAAAATGGGAGAGGCAGACGTCATCGAGGAAGTGCAGGAACCACTGACATAGCTGTCCATCATTGTCTTGGTTCCGAACGAGAATGGAGATTTGCGGTTAACAGTAGACCTGAAAAGTGTAAAGAAAGCCATCAGAGATACCAAAGTCGCTATCCACAGGTTGAAAGAAATCCGAACAAGCCTAGCGGGAAAAAGACAATTTAGCAAACTAGATTTCCGGCAGGCTCCCCACCAGCTGGCAGTTTCTCCTCAGAGTCGGCACGTAACGCCGTATAGGGCGGAGAGACGCCTCATGCAGTACAGACGCTTGGCCATGCGCAATGCGCTGGCAGCCGCCGAACTAACTAGGGCGCTGAACCATCTGCTCTCCCACGGGTTTGATGTTAGATGGCGACGTTACCGTGGCTGGAGATGACGATGTAGACCACAAGGGCTTGAATGACGCGCTTAAGCCGGCCATCCACTTCCATCGTTCGGCGCGAAGCCGAATGGCCGTGCGGCGGAAATTACGCGCCGAATGCCGGGACGCCGTCCACTGGTGCTCTCAACTCGCCAAAACGATTGATCGTGCTTGTTATCACGCGAGACAGCAAAAGAACCACCTCATTTCTTTGAATGGATGCACGAGACGTTTATTTAAAATTCCAAGAAAAAGTTTATCCCGTCGGATTGATATGCATATTTTTCAGTTATAGTTTTCAGTTTTTTTATTTTAGAAAATGATACTTAAAATGGATTTTGCACTGAAGGATGAAAGTTTCTGTGCCAGCATACCGCGTGGGCGTAAACAATATTTAGTTCAGTCTGCGATGGAGGATTTTATCTGGATTTCAAAGAACGGAGCTCAGCGCCGCCCCATCCCGGGTCAGAGTGCTCATAGAGGACGGGAGGCCCCAAATGAGACACCGGGCTGGGGTGTCGGAAGTTATCCCGGCGGGTGAGGCCCGTGGTGAGTTTTCCAATCTCGTGCAAGAGGTACGCGCCGCCGACCCCGAAATACACCGGCTGTACTTTAGGATGAGCCGGGAGACATTCGGTCGTGTGCTGGCTAAAACCGGGGCACGCATAGCCCGGCGAACAGTTCGGCCTAGCAGCCGTATTGGAGTCGCCCAGCGCCGGGCCGATACGCTCCACAGCCTCGCCTCTGGCACGGAGTCGGCGGCTCTGGCGCCCACCTGCCGCCTGGGCGAGAAGACTTGTCGGCCCATTATTTATGACACCTGCGCCATCATCTCTGTGGAGGACCGGAAGTCCTGCCAGGGCCCACCCGAGCGACGTGGGTGCGGAGCGAAACGGCCTTCGTGCAAACCCCAACTGCATCGCTCCACTAGATGGCGAGCACGTCGTGATGCAGGCACCAACAAACAGCGGCAGTGAGCATTGCAACTACAAGCGCAGCTTCAGCACTGTCTTCTTGCCTCAGTGGATGAGAAGTACCGCTTCCTGTACGCCTCAGTGGGCAGCGCTGGCAGAGAGTCAGATAGTGGTATTTTCCGCCGCAGTGACCTTACCGCCACGCTTGAGGACGGAAGCCTGGACGTAGCTACACCAAAATCTCTGTCTCATTCGAAAACCATCATGCCAAATGTGTTTGTAGCAGATGGGGCGTTTTTATTGTCTCAAAACCCGATGCGTCCCCACCCGGAACGAAGTGAGCCGAGGCTGGGACGCGCCGCGAAAATATTTAATTACCGACTCTCTAGGACAAGACGCGTTGCGGAAAATGCTTTCGGGATTTCGTTGCAGACGTGGAGAATTTACCACAGGCCCATCACCCTTTCGTAAGACCACACATGCGCAGTCATTCACGCAACGTGTGTGGTTCAGAACTTTCTGCACAGCGACTGAGTTGCATAGATAGGGGGCAGACAGGAGCAGGAGCAATCGGCTCCGGCCACGGTGCCAGTCGACTTGGATTGCCGTTTAGGCTTAAACCGCTCCGCGCTGGAAGCCGACCACGTCCGTCAACCGTTCGCAGGCTGCTTCGCTGGCGCAGGTGCGATGCCCTGGCATGGTGCGGACGCTGGGCTGTGGCGCTACGTCGTAAACATATGACCGGTGCCATTATGACTGTACTTAATTGACTGGCCGCACCCACCAACCCAGGCTGCAGGGTAACTTGCTACCGTCACGTTCACAAAGGCAAACAATTTTGAAAACCACGAAACAAACGCATGTCCATATTTATTGCAATGTTCTGCTATGCTGCATTCGGTGCTTACCGACGGGCTGGACCCGAAATGACATGGCATGACATGATGCACATTCACAGCACTACAAACTGGAGTCAGTAAAATGAAACCAGTGATAATGTGATACAATGATACAGTGACAAATGATACATTGTGTGCTTTGCACTGAAATAACAAAGTAAAATATCACTGATGCAGTTCTTGAAAGAAGCAATTTTATACATGACAGATATGCTAAATGTGTGCCAGTGTTCCAATCCAAGCCATATGGATTGCTCACAGATGGTCATCAGAGCGACCAGTTTCTTTGGCGACTTTCTCCCACGCCCACTTGCTCCGGTGATGGTTGTGATGCAGCGCTGAACCAGGCCTCCACAGCTCTTGTTTTTCTTTACTGCTTCGACCACACTGCTTTGTCCACTCCGGCTGGAAGGCGAAATTTTATGCACCCAAGAAAAGAATGCAGGACCACAATGTGTTTTGCACCTTGTAACGCAACTGCTAGTAAAAAAAAACATAGTCCCCAACATCAAAGACATCTACCAGTACCACATGTTTACAGTGGCATTAGCAATGAAAGATGCAGGCATACATCATTTGAATTCCAAGCCTTCATCCCAAATAGAGTTAGGAATGCTGTTGAAGGCAGTATCAAAAAAGACTCACAAAAATGTGGATGTGCCTAGACCCAGAAAAGGTTTGATAAGACGCCTTCAGTTTATTGGTGTTCCAGGCTAAAAGTTGAGATATTGAGCACCCTCCTGGTATTGACACATGGCTCCTCTATGATTAGTGTCATGCCAAAAACCATACAAATGCTCAGCCCCCAGATCTACTGTTTTGGTTTATGGAAATCCCTTACATGATGAGAACTACTTTCCCAAAACCAGCATGATGCTTTGGAGACCGACATGGTCAAAGATGTGTGGTTTACTCATGAAAAATGCATATCACTAGCACCAAAACAATGAAGTAAAAATGCAAAATTTAGTACTCCAGATCTATGAGGATTACATTGCATTTTGCAAATGTTGTGAGTTAAGAGTATCATACATGATATTCATGAGAACGGCAGTGTCAAAGCATTTGACAACAGGCACCTGGTCACATTATTTGGCAGTTCTTTATTTTTGTGGGATGCAAAGGCTCTTGTCTTAAAGAAAACTATGCATGAACAGAGCATGGGATATTAACCCTATTCCCGGCAGGGGGGGGGGCGGAATCCGCCCCCCCTCGGGTTTTTTGCTTGCCAATTCCAGGCTTTTTAACGCAGCTTCACGAAACTTGGTCACTTTTCCTAGCTATTCCTTCTACGCGCCGTGACAAAATTTCGAAATTCTATTTTGCTCAGGGGCGGAGCCACGCAACGTTTTTGGGAGGCACCTCAGGTCATTTTTGGCCATGTTGAGGGTAAAAGAAAAATGTCTGCCAAAAACAGAGTTTTTAAGATAGAATTTGAAACTTTATATGAATGTATAGCTAAATAGTTGGGCAATGTGCAGATGTAATTTTGTTTATCTGAGGTCACTTTACAAGGTCAGGTCAAGGTCAAAAGTCACAATTTGTTTTTTTGCAATAATTTCGGCGCCGTTTTTTCAAATTCCAAACCCGGAATATATATGACGTAGAAGAGTGCCCTCTACTTGTGTACTAAGTTTCAGCTTGATATCAGGTCGGGTCACGGAGCTATGACCTAAAATGTCAGTGCGCGTACCCTATATCGCAAAAGCCAAAAAATGAATTTTTTGGAATAGAGTGAATTCAATCGATTAAAAACGTTTACAGATAATATTGAATGCACACGACATCATTCCAGGTGACCCCAAGGTCACTGGAGGTCATTTAAGGCCAAAGGCCACAAGTTGATCTGAAGAACGTGTGACCATGACAGTTCCCCCTTTTTTATGTCCCTGGCACCGCCTATGCTAACATTATACAAACATTGTAATGCGATTTGTACTTCTTTCGCATAACATGACTAGCAGAAGCTAAAAAAGTGTTTTGGCCTCTTTTGTTCATTCCGTTATTAGAAAACTAATCACCCTATTTTTGAAACCCTGTGAACGCCCATGAATTTTCTCAAAATTTCGAATTAGCATACCCATGGTAAAAGCCTCATCCATAATCTATCGATTCATGCCAGTTTCATCGAAATCGGTTCATAAACAACGGAGTTATAAGAAGTCAAAAAGTACCCCCCATTTTGACATTTTTGCCCCCCTGTACCCACAAATTTGAAAATTTTGAAAATTTGTTTTATAAAAATGTAGTTCACGTCACGGCAAATCGATTGCCGTTTGTTGCGATGAAATCGGATAAGTAGTTCTCGAGATCTCAGGGGGGGCCAAATCCGCCCCCCCTGCCGGGAATCGGCCATACCGTCTAGCCCTCCGGGAATAGGGTTAACATTTAAGACTTATCTGAGCAAAACTCAAGTGCATGGCCTGAGAGGTAGTGCGCACATTTATAGCAAAGCCTGCTTTCACGTTCTGTGAAATGCACCACACTGTTCACCACACTAATGCTTGCCCCTACCAGCTAATATAATCAAGGAAGATCTACTTTACCACGACCATTTACGTTATAAAATGCCGAAAGTTCTGGAAATTATCGTGGATACCCAAAAAGGCCAGTGTGTGGAGTTGGACCAGAGATCAGGGAAAACCCCATTGCATAATTCCAACTATCATATCAGCAACAAAACAAAAACTGCACTGTTTTTTGCACCATTAACCTACTGCCGGATATTGTTCCCAAATATCGTTAAATGTCACGGAAAATTGGACTAAGATATTTATTTCGTTGTCCTGTGAGTCGCTTATCGTCGAACACACGCATGAATCGCAACAGTTTGCTGCCGAACGGCCGAAAAATTGAACTATTTCTGCTTTTCGGTTCGACGCCGAAAAGTTGAACGCGCCGACTGGCGCATTCGGTTCGGCGTCAGCTGACGAGTATTTCCCATAGGTGCATGTTAATTTATGCCGTTCGGTCATGCGGTTGCGCATCGAATTGTGCATGTGGACAGCCGGCTGAAGTGGCATGGAAAACACAGGGATGACACTCGCCCCTGACACATGCTTAATCTCTAAGGAGAATATTCCATTCTTTGGAATGATTGTCTCCAAAGAACGTGTCAGACCGGTCCCGAACAAGGTCGAACAAGGTCGAAGCACTACTGCATAGTGATGCATCGAGACCGAAGGGAGAAGTGACGTCATTGCTTTGCCTGGCCCGCTCCAACGCTGAGTTCATTTCTGACGTAGCCCAAATGACGCCAAACCTGACCATAAAATACAGAAGATTCGCTGGGAGAAGAAACATCGGCAGTTTGACACCGTGAAAGAGGCGCTTTTAAAAGAGGCCACGCTGACATTTTGACAGGAGCAAAAATACATTTGTATTCGTCGACGTCAACATCAGTGGACTGCCGGCGATACTCTGTCAGGGAGACGGCGAAGAAACAGCTAAAGCCGCGGCGGTGGCAAGTAGAACCATCACGAAAGACATATCCGCCACTGGATTTGGAAGGTATGGCCGTGGACCTTGGCCTGTGATGATTCCGCCAGAACCTGATAGGGGAATCAGAAGCGACGATAACTATTGACCGTGAGCCGCTCGAGGCCATCTTCAGGGACACAAGACTTCGGTCGATTCGACTGGACAGGATCAGGCTTCGACGTCAGGACATCAGACACAGGGTCAAACGAGAAAGAGGCGACATTTACCCAAAGGATTTTCTGTCCCGGCACCCAACAACCCTGGAATACCTGGACGAGGAGACGAGAACAGACGAGAGAGTTCACGAAACTCGCATGGGCCCGCACGGATCATCGAACCTGATGACACCTCTGAAGACCCAGCTTTCCGAGATGCCACTGAAGACGATCGCTCTCTGAAAAGACTGAATATTTATATTCTTCTTGGTCGAAAAGAACGTACGCACGTGCATAGACTGCCAGCAGTTTACCGACACTGGGAATAAGAAGAAGACAACGGCTGGGTAGGTTCCCCACAAGCTGTGGGAAGAAGTATCCCCCGACTTATACGGTCCGATGCCCGATAGACAAGATGTACTGGTGTTCGGGGAAATCTTACAAGATTCCCAGCTGCGTATTTAGTTCAATCTGCAAAGTCGGAAACGTGCTTTCGGCGCTCCACAAGACTTATTCCGCTTTTGGTTACCCAAAAGGGCATAAAACGAACAGCGGCCCGACGTTTACTACACTCCAGTTTGCGGAGTACTCTAGCAATAGAGAGAATGCGATGAAAAGTTCCTTGCTGTTCTAACTTCAGTCTGATGAGGCGGAATCATTCATGGAGCCGTCGGGAAAGGTCATGAAAATCGCGGTCACCCAGCTCAGGTGCAGGAAGCTGCTCCTTCAGGAGCTCCTCAGGGCTCACTGGTCCACACCACACGTCTCAACCGGACTGACACCGGCCAGATTCAAGCCGATAGGAGATTAGAGAGCCGGTCTTCTAGGCAAGACATCGGTGACGGACCAGTTGACGTCGAAGAAGCAATGAAAAACGACCTCCGAGCGAAGGAGGCGAGGGAAGTTCAGGCCAACACTCAGAGGCGGAGGACGTCAGCAAATCGCTGTCCCAAGGAGGGTGACTGGTCCTCGTACGTAACTTCAACAGACGCTCAAAAATAAGCCCGCTGTTCGAGAAACAGCCCTTCATGCTTATCAAGGTTGGACAAACGAAGTGCCGGTTGTCCAAACCAGAGAACGGACGGGAGATCATTTGTTACATAAATGACGTCAAGCATTATGAAACAGCGCAATGGCACTGGCCAAGAGAGCGCAGGGCAAAGCTTTCTTGATCCTCTGTGATTAGGAGCGCCATAGCGCCACGCTGACCATCAAACAGCCGGTGTGCGCCACTCAGGGCAAGGGAAGCAACAGCGGCCCTGTTGCCGTCATTTCCTCCTGCTCGACGTCGATCGGGTGGGATGTGCCGCGTGCCACGCCGCTTCCCAGAGTAGAAGAGGGAGAAATGTAACTGTTGTTGGAACTGTTTTTGTTATAACTAAAACTTAAATCTCCTGTACACAGCAAGATGACACGCATCATGGCGTGGAGTTCTTGGCTCTCAATTATGGTTTTGAATTGAAAGAAAAATAAAACAGTTTGCGAAACGGGCATTCGCCCGAATGACAGCGAATTATCATGAGGTTGTTTCGCCTGGCATACAGCTTCATGATATATGTATCAGCAGACTACATCTCATAATGACATCTATTACTTACATTCATGTTATAAATGTCATTCATTACTTAGAGCCGGTTTGTATGAGCTCGTCCTTGAGCGTTGACAATAATCGTGACGGCGCCGACTCCATGATTTCCGGCCTATCTGTTGCCTGATTCATCACTGACGTCTGCCGACTTCCAGATGGTCGCTTTTCGACTGCGTCTCGGCGGCCAGCCATTTGCAACATGGCTGCAATGCCACGTGCTCGCCAAGCGGCATGCGGTCTCTTCCAACATAGTGCGAGCTGCTCCTAGGTTCTGTTCCCACCTGCCCTCTGGAGTGCAGCAACACGCCTTATGTGGGTGACAGTTATGATGGCCAGGTTGAAGAAGCATCGCATCGCGATTCTGCATGCGATCAAGGGCTGATTTACGCACATTGGATTGGTTCTGTTCTGGCACGGCATCAGGCACAAACGTCTGTAAATCAAATATGAATGCTAATTCACACACCGAGAAATCAGTGTAGTTGTTTACATCAAAGCGCATACAACCTGCAACGCATAGTAGGTAAGGTCGCCGTGAACCACTGACACCGTCTCCCCGTCTTCCCCCCCCCCAATGTCCGTTTTGCAGAGGACCGCGTCAATGGCTCTGGCGCCATGAGAATTTATTTATTAGAAGTCACGGTGGTGACTAGAATCAAAGGAATGTTGAGCCGGACTTCTTTCCAGATGTGTGATGTGTATACAACCCCACTTCTGAAGTGGTGTGTCACGTGTCGCCACAGCAAAATTGAAGGATAATAAGCAAATGGGAAGGAAATGACAGGAAGTGTGCATGCCATTGAAATAATGCAAACAATAACAAAACAAACCAAGCAAAAGAACCTGCACCGGAAACGACTCCGTGGGTCACAGCCATTCAGTAGCCAGTCAAGCGACAGCTATCCTAGGAGGCGCCACTGCCATCGAGCTGAACTGCAGTCAATACAAACAAACAAATGTGTGAAAACTGAACACCAGAACTAAGAAGTCAAACAAATGGAACATCTGACAAACGATGGGCACGGCGCGCGGCAGCCTGGACCATTTATCGAGCAGATCGGGCCGTCCGGCAGCCCGACTTCGGTATATCCCGCTGTGCACCCTGATTTTGCACCATCTCTCGCACAACCGTGGACGGAAACGTGTCACAAAGTGCGTACATTCAGGGAGCTGAGTCGGTTGTTGTTTTCCGACGTTTTCGCCAGTCCGGCCAAAAAATGCTGTGCAGGCTGCTGTGTCAGGTCATCGTATTACAAAAAAGCTCGAGGTTGCAACATGGTTTAACGCATGCACATCGAAGCAGGCAGACAAGCATGGCTTTTAAATGCACATTATCTCTGACCAAAGGCGAAGCCAGGATTTTCTTCGGGGGGGGAACTCAGAGTGAACTGAAATCATTCGAAAACCGCCTACCGGAAAGACGATGCGCAATGATTTTCACAAAAAATTCGGACCTAGGGGGGGGGCCTGGCCCCCCTGGCTGCGCCTGTGTCCCTCACATCGAACGATCTCCTTCCGGAACTTTGCGATCAAAATCAACTGCATCTTGACGACGATAGCGGCATCTATGATCAAACGTCGAAACTATATCTTGGTTCCCTCAAGGTTCTCTGCCAGTTGGAGTATAGCGGGGAATGAGGGCTCACCGTTCACTGAAATCTAAGACAAACAGAAAACCTATCACATTACGAAGGCTAGCTGCTTGCTTTTAAAGGAAAACAGCCATCACGGCTATACAGACAGAGACAGTTATTCTTCGGAAACCATTTTAGCAATGCATCAGGTTTGTTTTGCCCGTCCCCAGCGCCGGCACCCGGCGTAAGAGGTGATCATGTAAAATGACCTTGGCCGTCGAGAGCATCAGCAAACAGGGGCTCCGCCACGACGTTTTGAATGGTGGCGGTATAGCAAAGGTGGCCCCAGACAGGGGCAAATCCAACAGCACGGTTTAGGGGGGGGCCAAACCGGAATTTCCTGGGTATGGGCGGTAGGTCAACGGGTCAGCGACCGGGGGAGGGAGATGGAAGACGCTGGCCGTGGGTTCGGATTGTCCAGCGACTTCAAACTGTACTTCCGTAGTAATAGCCATGTTTGAAGGACCAAATGTCTATTTGCCCCCTATCGTGGCTGGGAAGGGGGGCATGGTTGAGATGGCCCCTTCTAGATCTGTCAGTGGCCCCAATCTAGCAAACTAGAAAAGAAAAGGATTCCGGCCAAAACTCATCGGATTTGTATTTTTTACAGGCACCAGGTCGTTTTCAGAGTACTGCATGGATAAAATGGGCGTATATTTCCGTAAATATGCAACGTAGCTTCCTTTGTGCTTCGAAATCATCCATTGCGGGCGAGGGCCTCGTTACATATATATATATGCACATATAATTTGGAGTGATTTTGCACCAGGCGCTGGGTCAGATCGCACTGGAGGGTCTTACCGTATCGTGCAACTCTCACGACACGGCCGCCTCGTGCCTGGCTGATCCTTTCGGTCTGGGGCCAAATAGAGGTGTCCGTTCTGGGTCTCGAACCCAGTGCCTGCCACGCAACCGGACCAGTTGTCCAGCTCCTCATCCATTAGGCTACGGCGGCGCTTGGCCCAACCCGACATCAAAGAATAATTGGATTCTGATGTTACGCCGACACGTTATACCCTCCCCTATCCGATTTCGGAAATTTCAGATTAAACTAGTTTGCTAATGTCAAGGGCGAGTTCGTCCTGCATCATTTGCACAACGGAAACGATAGGGCATCGCACAGTTCTACCTCGTCACAAAATGCCAGGAACTATCCCCAGGTCTCGAACGTCCGCTCCAAAGTGCTGGCCCCTTCCACCACTGTCCCGACGAGATCTCACCCAGATCTGCCACAGTCGGGGTTTGGGGTGAGGCAAACTCTAATTTTCAACTCAGTATTCACTATGCAATGCCATACAGGGTTAAAGTTAAAATTCCTGAACTACTGGGAGACAAGATCACGGAAGCCAATATTATGCGAATTGGCTTCACCCAAGTATGTAGCCAAACGGAGGGTGACATGGGGATCATGCCACCCCCGAACCACGTGATCTACACTAGATATTTAGCGATTTCGCAGGAATACGGAATAGTTATCATATGTATATATATACACACACACATATGTATATATATATATATATATATATATATATATATATATATATATATATATATATATATGATTCAAGAGCAAACACATGCTTTTTGCTGTGTGTTGCCTAGGAAGTGAATTTCATAAAGTTGCTGCTTTTTCTTTGAATTTTGTCACATGCCAGTGACATACGATAAAACTGAACATTTCCCCCCCCCCCACGAGGAAAATCCCGGCTACTTGTTTGGCTTCGCCCCACAAAAGGAAAACGCCACCTGGCAGTGGCGCTACCAACAACAGCTGAGAAATCTACCGCTCGCTAACCAGATTACGTGCAATCGGTGTCTGTTGGTAGCTTTTAAATGCATATCCAAACTTAATAGTACCTTACCTGGCCAACCTAACCTGTCCTACACCGACTACTACAACTACTCCTGTCCTTACGCATAGGTTTTCCGACTGCTAAGATAACGTTTCGGAAAATGAGGAAAGTTTGACCGCGAAGATGAGTTTGCCGTAGTCCGCCGTATAATGGTTTTGAATGGATGAGGTGATGCCAACTTGTAGATTATCCCGAAACCTGAACCTTAGTTCCGTCAGTGCCTTCCCGTCCCATCTTTAGCAAACGATATGAAAATGAGAGCATTTTTATTTTAGATTTATTTATTTTACGGCATTTTAAATTACTGGTATTGGATGACACTTAAAATACAAATACATTCTTACTGAAGACATCACTTACATCCATTCTGATCCAGTGGCCATCGCACAAGCGCTGGTATGCAGGTGCCCATGTTTAGTCCTGCCTCGTAACACATCAGTATTGAATATCGGTATAGTTACCATTAACTGCCAGATTCAATAACAGAAAGGAAAAAACGCCAAATAGAGTAGGTGTTTTTTCTTGCGATATCCAGCAAATGCAGCTTAGGCTTTTCGGGCATAAATATTGGAGCCTACCTTCGGCAGTTATTGGGGGTATGACCCCCGGTCAGATGGTTGGAGGGGACGTATCCCCCATCCGTCCCCCTGTGGCTGACCTCATGTCAGAAAATGACACAGTAACCGACCAAAGGGTTGCAATAGAGATCGGGTGTCGACAGTGCCTGTCATGCGACACCGGAATGGTATCAGCTGCTTAATGATAAAGTCTTCCGGAATGCACTAGCAGGTAATTACATGAATAAATAAGCCACTTAATGTCATAAAATACCGTATACTTCGGCATGAATCGACGTTGGTTCGTCATCAGCGAAAAGCTAGTGCTAGGGAGATAGATTCTGCCCTCCCCTTCCAGTTTTCCATCGTCATTCCCGGGCTTTTGTGAGCTGCTTCACGGAGCTTGGCGATTTATGCTTGATATGTTTTCTCATGTAAAAAACTTCAAAAATTTACCTCCCCAGAGGCGGTTTCAGGACACGTTTTTGAGAGGTATGTTTGAGAAATATCGTGTTTTCTGGGGACTGCACATTTCGATGTGGTCATGCACTATTTTCATATGCTTTTTTATGTCACGGACAATTCAGATGATCGAAATATTTCTAACCTGCGGCAGATCCAGGGCCAAGGAAGAGGGGTGCTTACATTTTCTTATTCGTAAGAACTTTGACCCATTGTGTGGAATGTGTACCTCAGGAAACCACGGACCCCTCGTCGCACGCTGACCAGGCGCATGACGAGGCGAAGGGTCTTAGTCAACAAACGCCACCTTCGGGTGCAGCAACATTTACTCTTTCATCTCCTGCCATACGGTAGCTACCAGACGCCGGCGTAGGGAATGAATGCTCGTTCACCGTAGGACAGCCTCGGCACCTCATGCGAAGGACGAAAAGAAAACTGACTGTACGGATCTCATATATTCACAATTTTTAAGTTACAGGTACAGAAACGAACCAACGGACTTAAACTTCGTAACGTTACACCCGATTCAAACACACAACCCCGTCTTTTTTGCACAAGGGAATCCCCACCGCCCAAATGTCAAGACCCTCTTGAGTCCAAAACCCGCAGGACCTCCCCCGAAGAAGCCACGGTACGGAGTGCCCTGATGGTCAGGTTTCTACCGCGGACACTGGCTGGCGGCGCATCGCCAGGACACAGCCCCTGCCGCCTCCTGGTGGCAGCACCGGCCGCGACTTGCACTGCCACCTAGCGGCGGCGTCCCGAGATTGCGCGGCGGGCGCTCTGCCGGACAGAGTTGTTCAGGGCACGGTAACCTAATAAACCTAACCGTATGAAGGAAACAGAGCTCACGTGCGTTATCGATATCTTTGTCCTAATCTTCGCGTATAATTCACTGACTTATATAGCTATGTGCGTCTCCAGGCAGCGGTGTTGGGGTGCATATTTCGCCCATTAAGATGTTCAGTGGGCCTAACAGACATCTGGGTCTGTGTGATTGCTTTTGATGAATGACGCGATCTTATGCCATATATTCCAGTGAAAATAAAGAAACAGAAGTGGCGCCAGCGTAACACGAAAGGAGTGTTTTTTTCTTATTCCTGAAAATATTGGCCTCTGTCACCATGTGGTTATCGATCCCTCTTTTCCTGTTATCTGGATCCGTCCATGAGCACTTGTAGTGTGTACATAATATGACGTATGACACACATGGGAATACCTTCTTGACACACACCACCTCACCATTTCAGAATCCATGTAAAAAAACTTCACATTTTCCGAAAATTACACCCTTTCATGTGTCCTGATTACGCCTATGACTATTGTTTCAGAACACAATGCGCATATAATCTCAAAATGCGACTTTTAAGCACAGTGAACAACAGCATTCATAAGATGTTTGATTATGATACCCAATTACCGATAGTTCAACATCTGTTCAACAACAATCCCACTTTTCTGGTACTGGATCGGCCTATGGGCATTCGTCATGTATAGCATGTAGCTCGTGACACATATGGAAATCTTTCCAAGCGCAAATTACCTCGCCAGACACAGATTTATTGTAAAATCAATTGAGATTTCGCAAGAACGTCCCCTTTTATCTGTCCTGAATACTATGGATTTCAAAAATCAACCTCTCCTCAACATACGTAGAGACCTATCAGTTTCGGTAGAATCATTTGAACTAGGAAAATCGGTCAGAAAATGTGATGGGAAAAATCATATAAATAAACGCCTATTTATAGTCCCGTTTCGAACCCCGGTGCCCTATCTTTTCGAAATTTTCATTATTCATTTTTGGAAAAGTAGATCTCACTATAGGCTACCGAACGTCATTGCGAAAGACTGCGAAAGAACGAACAAACACAGAGTCACGAAACTTTGTGTACCTTTTACCTCATCATTTTTACATCTCGTGTCAAAATTTTGACTTCAGGTCAGGCCGGGTCTCTGACCTAGGTCAGGTTAAACAGACCTATGTCCAAAAAAAATTAGCGCCCTGTCACTTTTTTGGAAGACAAGATATCTCAATAATACTTTCAGGGGTTTGTCATCGTGATAAGTGCAACAAATCTGCTATCTCAGATTTTTCGGAATTTTCCGGGTCATTGACCTAAGGTCAAGCCCATTTTGAAGACATGTCGTCGTTTTTTTCGGAAATTGACGGAATATTTCATAACATTTTTAGTGTGGAGTGAAGCAGGCATCTAGTTACCGTCATGGGGCAAAGTATCAATGACTTCCAGCCATTGACCTGAGGTCAGGTCACGAATAACTGTAGTCAGGCAAAATGTACCACCGTCAAAATCGACGATGAATTACTCAGAATGGGTAGTAAATGGCAGAACTAGCTTGCACAGACGTAAGTAATACCAAGAACCTCAAAAAGTTTTAAAAATAGCATATTTGGCAAATAAACAGGCTCTCGCGAATAATGCTACGCCAGTTGTGTAGATTGGTAACTAATGAATTTTTCCAAAACTTAAGCATGAAAAACCATCACAAGAACCACTAAGATCAATGAAATTTACATGGATAGGCTTTTTTCGCGAAACGCTAAAACGCTAAAATTAGTTCCCGCCAATTTGTTACTGCATGCGGCTGTGGTGCACGTTGACAGTCGGCACGAGAATTGCCGTGTCTTTAACTCGACGTTTCGGCGTATATATTGAACAAATCCGAGAAATTAAATGTGTATCGGCATTTGCGGATCTTTACTTGTGCGCTGGTGCCTTTACCTATGCGTTATTAGTCACGGCCCTTGAGATTCAGGCAATTTCTCGGTCTCATGCAGTCGGCTATAAGAAAACATATATAGGGCGTAAATTGGCTTACATATTTTCTAAAACTAAAAATGAGACCAGTTTCGAGCTCTACTCGTCACAAACTTTCCAACTGTGTGCTTATTTTCTATCGTGCGACCAACCATTCGTGAGTTAGAGGTGGGGCGGCCAACTGCCCCCCCCCCCTCATTCGCGCATGATCGTAACCGACCGACGGTCGTGCGCGGGTTAAGATGTATTTTTATTGCAGTTTTGCGTGGTCTCCGACTTTGAATGTTTCTTGGTCCAGAGAAGTTTTTTTTTGTTTTTTTTTCCTTTAATATAGTCTGCTTCACAGATCCAAGAAAGGGCTTAAGTCATCGTGAACCATCGTAATACCAATATCAGCATGGAAAATCATCATATCATCTTCAGGGCAAAACAAATGTTTCATTTACTTCCTGTCTTTTTGTCTATACTTTATGTGCATTTCAACCCGATTGCAGAAAGTGTTTATGTTCCTCTTTTCCGCTGCAGGGTTCTCGAAAGTTCTGAGGCCTTGAAAGCTAAAGTATTACAGAGGTGACGGGAGATGCTGACAAAAGACTTATCAAAATGTATACAAAATGAGCACATTCTTGTTGATCCGGCTGGTATGTTCAAGGCTACGTACTCAAAGAAGGCGCCACGATAGGTTGCTGGCTCATTTGATAATTGGATGCAGACAGAAATCCCACGTCTAATTTCCCCAGATTTGTTCAATATATACGCCGAAACGTTGAGTTAACCCTATTCCCGGCAGGGGGGGGGCGGAATCCGCCCCCCTCGGGTTTTTTGCTTGCCAATTCCAGGCTTTTTAACGCGGCTTCACGAAACTTGGTGAATTTTCCTAGCTATTCCTTCTACGCGCCGTGACAAAATTTCGAAATTCTATTTTGCTCAGGGGCGGAGCCAGGCAACGTTTTTGGGAGGCACCTCATGCCATTTTTGGCCATGTTGAGGGTAAAAGGAAAATGTCTGCCAAAAACAGAGTTTTTAAGATAGAACTTAAAACTTTATATGAATATATAGCTAAATAGTTGTGCAATGTGCATATGTAATGTTGTTTATCTGAGGTCATTTTACAAGGTCAGGTCAAGGTCAAAAGTCAAAATTAGTTTTTTCGCAATAATTTCGGCGCCGTTTTTTCAAATGCCAAACCCGGAATATATATGACGTAGAAAGGTGCTCTCTACTTGTGCACCAAGTTTCAGCTTGATATCAGGTCAGGTCACGGAGATATGACCTAAAATGTCAGTGCACGTACCCTATATCGCAAAAGCCAAAAAATGAATTTTTTGGAATTGAGTGAATTTAATCGATTAAAAACGTTTACAGATAATATTGAATGCACACGACATCATTCCAGGTGACCCCAAGGTCACTGGAGGTCATTTAAGGTCAAAGGTCACAAGTTGATCTGAGAAACGTGTGACCATGACAGTTCCCCCTTTTTTATGTCCCTGGCACCGCCTATGCTAACATTATACAAACATTGTAATGCGATTTGTACTTCTTTAGCATAACATGACTAGCAGAAGCTAAAAAAGTGTTTTGGCCTCTTTTGTTCATTCCGTTATTGGAAAACTAATCCACCCTATTTTTGAAACCCTGTGAACGCCCACGAATTTTCTCAAAATTTCAAATTTGCATACCTATGGTAAAAGCCCTATCCATAATCTCTCGATTGATGCCAGTTTCATCGAAATCGGTCCATAAACAACGGAGTTATAAGAAGTCAAAAAGTACCCCCCATTTTGACATTTTTGTCCCCTGTATCCACAAATTGCAAAATGTTGAAAATTTCTTTTTATCAAAATGTAGTTCACGTCACGGCAAATCGATTGCCGTTTGTTGCGATGAAATCGGATAAGTAGTTCTCGAGATCTCAGGGGGGGGGGCCGAATCCGCCCCCCCTGCCGGGAATCGGCCATACCGTCTAGCCCTCCGGGAATAGGGTTAAAGACACCGTAATTCTCCCGTCAGCCGTCAGTGTGCGCCGCGGCCGTATGCGGTACCAAATTGACGGGAACTAATTTTGGCGTTCCTTTATTTTCGCGAAAAAAGACGATCTATGTATATTTTATTGATCTTTGTGGTTCTTGTGATGGTTTCTCATGCTTAAATTTTGGAAAAATTGATTAGTTGCCAATCTACAAAGTTGGCGGAGCTTTATTCGCGAGAGCCTGTTTATTTCCAAAATATGCTACTTTTTCAAACTTTTTGAGGTTCCAGGTATTAATTACGTCTGTGCAAGCTAGTTCTGCCATTTTCTACCCATTCTGAGTAATTCATCGCCGATTTTGACGATGGTACATTTTGGCTCACTACAGTTATTCGTGACCTGACCTCAGGTCAATGGCTGGAAGTCACTGATACTTTGCCCAATGACGGCAACTAGATGTCTGCTTCACTCCACACTAAAAATGTTATGGAATATTCCGTCAATTTCCGAAAAAACGGCGATATGTCTTAAAAATGGGCTTGACCTTAGGTCAATGACCCGGAAAATTCCGAAAAATCTGAGATAGCAGATTTGTTGCATCTATCACGATCATTAATCCCTGAAAGTATTATTGAGATATCTTGTTTTGCGAAAAAGTTAGAGGGCGCTAAACGTTTTTTGACATAGGTCTGTTTGACCTGACCTAGGTCAGGCACCTGACGTGACCTGGGGTCAAAATTTTTGACACGAGACGTAAAATTGATGGAGCAAAAGGTACACAAAGTTTCGTGGCTCTGTGTTTGTTGGTTCTCTCGCAATCCCAGAAAAACCTCAGTGGGGGGCAGTCAACTGCCCCCCGCCCAGTCGGGGACGGGTTAACCTTCGCCCAACCAGCACCCTGACGTGGGCGGCCGGAGCTAGGGGGAGGATTAACGATCAGTTTTATCAACAGTTGTTTTAATTTCGTTTATTAGTTGTCGATAAGAAATCACACCAATTATCGATAAAAATCATGTTTTTTACCAAAACACAGTTTATGAAGTCACCGATTGGTCCTAATTTCTGAAGATTACAATTAAACTGTGAATATAAGAGCCTTATTACTACCCAGATGTGCACCCAAGGGGAGATGACCCCCTCCCCCAGGCCCCCACAACCCCACAACCCAATCTGCAGAGCAAACATAAGATTCAGATCGGTGAGACAGACACAACGGGCAAAGTTCCAACAAAGCGAAGACAAGAAGCAGCTAGCCGAAGATAAAATCATTTTTAAGGGAAGAAACGTTGAAAGGTAATGAAAGGCACAAATTAGCGGCGACATTCAGTGTCTTAAAATCTCACTTCACATGGACGGTGCGACTTCAAATCCTTTTTTCTTTAAAATAGAATAAGAATGCGTTTGACGCGTCTTCTGAATCCGGCTGCCTAAAAGGATTCAGCTTCACTCACTACAAATCTAAGAGTCTTACTACTAACCAGATGCGCGCCAACGGGGAGGCGCTTTCCCCCCTCCACCCTTAAGGATGGCAACATGGCAGAAAAAGGTGCATCTGTGCCTTTTTTATGTTACATGAAACATAAGCAACTTTTACGTGAAAACTTTATTTCGGAATCCTTCGCATCGTAAAAGAAGTTAAAATCGAAAGTCTGAATAAAATTCGTCGGATTCAGACTCGATGCGAAAATCCTGGGACCACCCCTGTAACTACTTTACCTGGCCACCAGACCAACAGAACTTTAATAACGCTAAAATATACTGCAATATATCGATAAATTTATCGATAATCGACAAATAAGATAACATTTTATCGTTTAGTGACAAAAACCAAAACCTTTATCGATTCTCAGCCCTAGACGAAACTTGAGAGGATGTTTCGACGTCCTGTCTCTATCTCGTCAATGGAATGTCGGAGAAAAATGAAACAGATATCACCGAAAAGCTTGGCATGTGTACTTGTCAAAACATTCATTTTTTTAATTTTCAAAAATATTGCAATTTTTTATCTAAATATGAAAAATAGGACTTTCTAGAAAAAGCTCTAGCTTCGCTCCTAATAAAACTACAGAAATTCTGAGAATACCAATGAAATGCTAATACAATGCACATTACGATAACTTAATTTATAACATGCGGGTAATCTCATATCGAGTCAGGTGATCTGATACCATGTCATTTTCATTTCGCTATATTTGTAAGATTTCTGAGCGCTGCTGGCGAGTTGTTGACTTTCTAAGCAGACTAGCACGCCCATGACCCGACGTGACCTGGCGTGACCTTGTGATCTAACCTAACATTTGGGCATTCTCTCCGGTTTATTTCGTGTTTTGAGGAGGATCAATGACAATGCAAACAAAGAGGCAAGGACTACGTTTGGACTGAAACCCCTTGGGTTCCACAACTGTGATGAATAGGGTGCCATGTGAGAACGATCGTACGACCCGACCAGACAAAAGCTAATTTGAAGCACGTTTGAGTTGCGTTTTTTATGCCTAGGTTTGCCATTGTCTCGTGCAATAAACCAGAGGGATAAAGCTGGATATTTGGATATGAACTCAGCTTTTACCACGGTGGTCTCGCATGATCTCAGGTGGCCTAAGGTCATTTCACGGCTTAGGAGCGTCTTGGTGTGATGTCAGACTGCCAAATCGACTTTAGTGCCCATTTTTACTCTCGGGATCATCAAAACAGGGTTTTAAACTCCTTTTTAATAATGCACCCCAAATATGACGTGACATGGCCTGCTGACCCCTCATGTGGGCCAACACCGATTGTGATATTTAGTGGTTTCCTTGGCCCAGGAATGCATCTGAAGCACCAACAAGCCGAATAACAGTTCAGAACCGTTAGAAATAGGGAAATAGGGCGCAAATTGTGCTGGCCCCAGGCCATTGACCTTGACCTTGACAATAAATCCAAGATAGCGCAATTCTCAGGAATGTCCTCGGCTTCTATCTGTAAAAGTTTCGGGCCGACAGTGTGAGCGTGATAATGTCGATAGTGACGGTGTGCTACGTAGAAGACTTAAAAAATTCGGATGTTGACCTCTTTTACGTGACCTACCGTGACATGACGGGAAGGCGAAAATTCCACAGGACATGAAGTACTGAAACGTTCAGCGCTCCGCGCGCTGCCTTTTTCCTATCACCCAGTGTCCTTAGGGGGAGCCGACGAACCCCCTCCCCGTTAGACGACGGTGAATTACCTCCAAAGACATGACACGGCTGTCTGGGAGTCGTCATGATCCCATGTTGACTAACTGCCAGATGGCCCGTGAGCCAAATGGCGGCACCGGAGGACTCGATCCCGTCCTGCCAGCACGAGGGACTGGTGCTCTCGAAACGGGACTACCGGCCATGGCAAATGGTAAAGAGATGTTGTGCAACCATGGTAAAATGATTTGCGTTGGTTAAGATTGCGTCGAGTCAGATGGAAATTGTTGTAAAAATAGTGCTGGGTATATAGCCTCCGTCCCCTCCTCTGTCCCTGCCCGGTCCGTTTCCACCGCTCCTCCGCCGTTCGTGTCTGCCGTCCCTGGTCCGTTTCTGACAGGTGCGTGTCCACTGTCCCTGCTCCGTCCGTGGCAGGTTTGTGCTCGCCGTCCGTGCCCCGCCTTCTCCGAGTGGTCTGCGGACTGCTTTCTCCCGGCCGGCCCGGCCCAGCTCGGCCCGTCCGGTCCGCATACTGTCCAGCCGTTCCCACATTCTCCGCGCACTGTCCGAGGTAAACGACTCCTCGCGGCCGCCACCGGCCCGCGCAGAGGTAGAACTGCCGCCCGCGGCGCCCGGCGGCCGCGAGTAACGGTACTCCACCGTCTCCAGGGACGGTGGCGGCCGGCCGGGCAGGAGGCTACGTGGTGTAAACAGGTAGCAGTGTGAACGTCTGTCGCCGGAAATTCTGCCCGTGGACAGCCATTTTTGGTGAGTGTTCGCACCTGTTAAGGCGGGTTGTTGTGTAGAGTCGGGTGACGTCCTGCTGGACTCTCTGGGGCCCCTATTTTGGGCTCATTTCGTCAGATGGTGGTCCTACCGCCGACGAGCTCGGGAATGGTCAGCGTTCTCCAGCCGCTCACAGCATCACTGCCTCTGGGATAATGCTGGGGAGGGCCTCAGCAGCCCAGCAGACATCCAGACGAGACAGTGGTGTTTCTGTGTCGTGGGAATGCACAGGTATATCGTTTGGGCTTTTGTTTACCATGAAATTCCACTGGTTTCGGGTCTGGGGCATGCGGAAATGAATTGCTTCGAAACGTGACATGAGGGAGGAGTCGGGGTGACGGCAGCGCCTTTGGCAGTGCCATTTGTGCGTGGTCCGTGAATGCTGGAACTCGGCGTGATTTTGGGACGGTTGGAAGTTCGAGCGCTGCCACTCCGGAGATAACTGGCGACACGTCGGGTCTCCGGAATCGCTGAGCGAGAACCGGTTTTTGCCACCCGTCCAGCCGGATATAGGGCACTGGGTTGCGTGCGGAACGTTGAATGGAACTTTTTTCAGGTGGGGGTTATTGTAACCCTGCAAAATGCTCGCCTTTCGCATCACTGGCGGTAACGCATATCGGATAGAAAATCTGTTCGGTAGTTTATTGACAGTGCACCGCACTTGCAGAATTAGCCGTTCACGCAACTCCCCACCGCAATAAGCCCAGCCGGGCATCATCCCGTCCGTCCGACAGCATTGCATGGAACCTCCGGCGTGCACTTGAGGCGAGCAGTTCATTATCTATACGGAGAGGCGCGGTAAGCCACGGCTTGCCCCATCACCACCGGAGAATGCGTTAATGCACATAAAGTGAACGCCCTGGCTCGGCGCTGAAACAGCGCACGGTGTGGGGGAGACAGAACGACTTGACGAGGACGTGACTAGGGCGTATGTGGATCTTTCAAATGAGCTGCCTAGTTGCTGAAAGTTACAGAGAACAGTGCAATGAAATGAATTGGCCAGAACGTGTGAGTCCCTGTCTCGATGCTGCGGCTGGCTGAGTTGTACTGTTGTTCGAGCCCAACTCAGTTTCACACGCCCCTGACGGCCCGGCAATGGTTGCAGCGTACCAGCTTATGTATGCAGTTAATCAGCTTTGTTCTAAAGAACAAATCCCGGAATGGCAGTAAGCGTTACCGAAATATCCCAGATCAGGTTGGAGTCGGTGAATATTTGTCCAACACAATTTGACAATTTCATATTGATAAAGACCGGTGGTGTTATGTACTTTCAAACCTGGAGGCAGGCAGTGGAAAGCTGCTGCAGATCGTAGTTCCTTCATCTCCAACAATGCTTCGAAGGCCGTGGAAATGGTAAAACACGATGATTTCAGTGGAAACAAAAAAGTCCACATACCCCCTGGCATGGTCTGCTAACACCTGATATCTTTGTATTCGTTTCAGGAATGTTTCAGGTGCTGTAATTATCGCAGAAGGCCACCATGGGCGTTTGGCTGCTGCTAGCAGCGCTTTGCGCATGCGCTTCAGCCCAGAACAGGCCTCCTCAGTTCGAAAAGGGTGGTGATATGCTGGATTTTGCCATCCGGGAAGACGCGGCCGTCGGAAGCCAAGTTTACCAGGTACATCCCACAAAATTGTTAACATTTTATCCTTGAGCTGGGTCTGGCAAAAAATTGCAAATAAATAACGAACAGAATGACAAGACGCGGTGTGTGGTGCAGTACAAGCATAAATAATGTAGCAGACCGATTGTAGTTTTATTGTAAGTCACTGAAACAAAGCACTAACCAGTCAGGATAATTCGAGACTTAGAACTACATCGCTTTCAGGAGGTCTTATACGATGTGCTGCATTGTCTTGCATTGCTCTTGCATTGCCCCTCAGTGCCATTCCTTGCATGACAGTGCCATTACAGTGAAACAAAATAGCGAACGTGATCACCACACTTCTAGTAAAAGGCCTGCGTTAATTGTCAAATGTAACCATAGTTGCGATACATGAGGTTGCTGCCATATGACACAGGTAATCTAGAACTAGAGTACACTATCACGAGCACAGCTCACCGCACGTACTGAGGTAGCCATCACAGACAAGCACTGCTCACCGCACGTCCTCCGGTAGCCACCACAAACATCGCTCACCGCAGATAGCCGCCACAGATAGACACTGCTCACCGCACGTCCCCAGGTAGCCGCCACAGACAGACACTGCTCACCACACGTCCTCAGATAGCCATCACGGACAAACACTGCTCACCGCACTTCCCTAGGCAGCCACCATAGACAAGCACTGCTCACTGCACGTCCTCAGTTAGCCACCACAGACAAACACTGCTCACCGCACGTCATCAATTAGCCAACACAGACATGCTATGCTCACCGCACGTCCCCAGGTAGCTGCCACAGACAAACACTGCTCACCGCACGTGCTCAGGTAGCCACCAGCGACAAACACTGTTCACCGGACATCGTCGTTGTCGCGTCAGCCCTATGATGTAACGTCAGTCGTGTGATGTAACGTCAGGTTTCGGCGACGGACCCGGACGGCGATCGTGTGGCGTACTCGATCAGCGGCGACTTCTTCAGCATTGACCGGCTGACGGGTCGGGTCACCCTGGTGCGACCCGTCGACCGCGAACGGATGCGCTCCGTGGAGGTCATCCTGACGATCACAGGTCAGCGGCCGGGTCGAGGTCGCCCTCGGAGGCGGCCGGCAAGCCGGAGGCAGCTTACGGTATTCTTGGCGGCGTTTGGGTGACCTTGTGAAGTCACATAGCGCTCGGTGGCGGATTCCACGCTTGATGCTTCCCATCACAGAGTCTCGGAGACCCATGAACCTCAGACGTCAGTCAGAACCACGTCAGGTCCTCTCTCGCTGCCTCCCCGCTGTCCAGTCCCTGTAGGGAGGGTGGAGTGGGGGGGGGGAGGTGTCGACCGGTCACCCGACCAGTCCATGAAGGGAATGGTCCAGCTGGGTAACGGAACAAGACTGTGGGAGGCATTTAGTGTGTTCAGGGTTGTCTCGGGGGTTGCGCTGGGAACGCGCGTGTGTTCGTGTGAATTTTCTGAATAGGCTGTGGATGTGGACACCAGGAGCCGGTTGACGACAGCCTGCTCGTCTGTTTCCAGGCGGGGTGTTCCAGGAACTGGTGTTTGATAAATGCATTTCAGTAAGCCTTGTTATCTCCATCTGGTCCGATGGGAAGCAAATGCCTTCCGGTCATGAGGTGTCCTAGAACTGCTTGGTACGGAAATTGAATTATCCTGAGCATTGACCCGAAACAGGTTGAAGACTAGAAGACTGATACCATTGGTTTTTATGTGAATTGCGTGTATGCTTTTAGTGAACTTCCTTGACTGCCCGCTCACATTCTTCATATTCTCAAGGTCATTCAAGGGTCGTGCGACACGTCATGACCAGTTTCTGTTGAAGGCTATTCGATCTGTAATACGTTCTTCGATTTGAGACAGCAGGTTATGGAGGGGTGGAGCCTCTGTGAAGATGGGGGAGAAACGTGATTTTTACTTCTTTTCTTTTTATGTAACGCCTTAGGGTTAATGCTAAATGTTGTCCAAAGTTGGGGAGGGGGGGGGGGCGGCTGCTCCCCGCCCCTTCGGTTCCAGCGTCCCTGAGCAGATTGTACATTGCATCCGAAGAAATCGATTTCTGATATGCGTTTTGTCGCGAACTCTGTATTTACTGGGCTTCAACCGATTTCTCGAAAATTTTTCCCATGCCGTATTCATCCGTGTCCTAATGTCTGCTGCTGCGTGACGACACGAGGTGCGGGCCAGTGGACGCCAGCACGTTACAGAGCAGAAGTATAATTTGAATTGAGCACATTTGTGTGCTTCTAGACATTTCTGTGACAAAAGGAGTGCTAAAGTGAAGATCAGCATTTTTTTGTCCGAACTAACTGAATCTCTTCTGGAAAGCCGACCAAGTTGGAACGTTACCGTTAAATGAATTCAGTTGCATTAGCGTGGCTGCCACGGTTACGCCATCACTGGCCAGACCACAGGCATTGCCTTTGATTCGACTTGTAACACAGTGCATCCTGTGTGCTGTCCCGCAGTTCCGCTGTCGTGACCGACTGCCAGTATCGGCTCCTGCTCTGACCTGTCACTGTGTCACAGTGGCCCTGTTTTGACTGGTGTCCCCCGTGTTCCAGACGGGGGCGCAGAAGGGGACCGGGAGCCGAACTTGGTCTCGGTTCGCCGACTCGTTCCCATCGTGGACGCCAACGACAACGCGCCGGTGTTCAACGGCCTGGACAACGACGCCTACCGCTTCAGGTAAGAGGGTGCCCTGTGAAGTCACTGCGGCTACGGCAGGGACACCAACTTCAGGTTAGGTGGTGTCCTGTGACGTCAGCACGGCTACGGCCGTTTCAAGTGTGGATGTCCTATGACGTATGGCATGAAGTTTGAGGTAGTTTGTGATCTGTTTCGAACGTGGATGCATTTTTCGTTTGAAGACTGGGCAGTTGCACCCTTTTTTTGTGCAAGGACAGTCCCTTTGCGACGAGGAGAATGTTTAAGATGCTGTCAGATTTCGTATCTGGAAGGAGTTTTTCATCACATCTCTTCTTGTTTGCCGTGGATGTAAACTTGAGTTTGAGTTGTGCGATCCTTTTTGTGCTGCCATAGTTTCTCTACCCAGGTATTATGAACATTTACTTAACATTCACGAGTTTAGTCACCCCGAAGACGCGAACATTCGCACTCCTTAGCCATCGCCGGACGAGGATAGTGAAGGCCATTCTCAAGCAGTGTTTCCGGGGCTACGGCAGTAGGGCGCACGACAACGCCGTTAAATTTGGCATTGCTGACGATACATCCATTGCGCGTGTTTTGGAAAGAAAAAAAACAGGTTATCTCAGGTTACCTAGCGATGACGCCATTACTGAAGGCCTGAAGAACGATTTTTGCGCCAAATGTCGGATTTTTGCTGTTTCAGGGCAATATGTTTGCATAACCGGTAGATGACGCGTATGAAATCGATTCAGGATGGTAGTACATGTGCAAACAGGTCACTTTAGATAGGTCAGTGACCTTTTCAAGATGACGCGAGGTAAATGACGCAAGATGGTCGTTTTTACCTTAACACGTTTCTATGCTAGTTTTTGACACTGATCAAGGAAACTATTTTAGGCCCATTGCGTCCCAATTGTGTGGTTTTTAACTCCGGAAAATCGACTTATTGTTCCTGAGCATAAAGTTTGACCTGGCCAGAAGGTCACTGGCTGATCTGACGGGGTTAAATGGGGTGCCGTTGGATTCCTTGAGCACTCAGTTATCGATTACTTTTGGACTCGTGGCGCTAGCTCAGTTGGGGGCTAAATGGCGGGGAGGGTGCCAGCTACCCTCGTCATCAGTGCGAGTAAAAAACCCTTCCCTCCGGCGGGGGTTAAAGGTGCTACAGTTGAATTTGCCAACACAGACCTGTAACAATCGTATGAATATATAGGATGGTGTTATTACACCCTGTGGGTTCTGCGTCCTCGGCGGGGCATTTTCGTCTCAGTAATTACGTCAGGCCCGGGAAGGGTGGGGCCGTTCCGGGAGAACGTCAGTACGGCGCTGGCTAGGCTCTCTCTGTCTGTCTGTCTGTCTGTCTGTCTGTCTGTCTGTCTGTCTGTCTGTCTGTCTGTCTGTCTGTCTGTCTGTCTGTCTGTCTGTCTCTCTCTCTCTCTCTCTCTCTCTCTCTCTCTCTCTCTCTCTCTCTCTCTCTCTCTCTCTCTCTCTCTCTCTCTCTCTCTCTCTCTCTCTCTCGCGCTCCCTTGGCTGGCTCGGTCCGCTCGGTGACGGCGGATCCCGCCAAGCACCGGATTACCTTCCGGCCCACCAGACCCAGTTTGCGTGGAAATGAAGTGGTGGCGACAGCCGGCGGCCGGCTTCGTGCCTTCGACGCAGGCCCCAGGGCAGGTCGCCTCAGCTGACTGCAGGGTCAAGGGGAGGTCACCTCAGCCGACTGCAGGGTCAAGGAGAGGTCACTTCAGCTGACTGCAGGGTACTGCAGGGAACATCTCGGTGGTGAAAAAAGGGAGTTTCTGACCACTGGGTGTTTGGCGCTTGGCACTGTCACGATCCCCAAGCTCGATTCCTTTCAGTTCGTTCGTTTCTTTCTGGCCCTCAGCCTGAAGTGACACGATCTGTTGTTCATTTGTTATCAGAGCAACGGTGCAGGCGGCCAACTGTCAGCGATAAATGGGACCAGTCAGTGCCGACCTTCCGTTGAAAAGGCATACCAAAGAGACAGGCGTCTGGTCGGCGTGTGATAGCCGAGAATCGTGTCCGGGCACCGCGTCCTGCGTCCAGTCGGCCGGCTCTGAGCTGTACGATTTGGATCGACCCAGCCGTGTGTGGCGCGGTTCGGCCAGTTCGCCGATGACGGCTGCCGCGAGAATATGCTCCGTTGCACAGTCTCGAACAGTATACGCCCCGGAGACTGTGCCGGTTTTGGACGCTCTGGTATAGACCTTTGTGGACCTAGAGACGGCTATATATCCGTACTGCATTACGGAGTCGGCCCGTAGGCTGTGCTCCGTGCTGTCTCTGCAGTCAGTCGCTGTGCAGGTGGGTCGGGGCTGGCTGATAGGATTCTGCCGGATCATAGCCGTTGAAGGAGCGCCTTTCTGAACCGTATGCACCGTAAGCCCGGCCTTAGCGCATTTCTACTCATGGAGGAAGTGGGAGCGGTCGGCATGATTTGATTGCGCTGATCGACATCAGTTGTGGTGCAAATTTCGTATTCGGGTGCCGCAGAGGCAGAGCACCGATCGTCTCGAAAACCGCAACGTGTCGATCTATGTTGGTGATAGTCGATGAGAACTAAGATGTGGCAGCGAATGTTGACAGTTGGCCCCGATGTGTTAGAGATGTGACTTCTGCGGCCCCAGTATCACTGCGAAGTTGCACATCATTGCTGATGGTCTGAACGCCTGTATGGCGCCAGATGTCCAATGTTGGCCGATAGTGAGTGTGATCTAAATCCCCTGCCCCTCCCCCAGTGTCAGTGAGACGTCCGAGGTGGGATCGACAGTTTTCTCCAAGGTCAACGTCACGGATGCTGATTTCGGACCGAACGGCGAGGTGGAGCTGGTCTGCGACTCGTCCAAGGTAGGCCACCTGAGGCGCGCACAGAGTCACGCCTCTCTTGCGCTGCCGACAGCATGCACAACACGTGTGGCAGGCAGAAGGCAACAAGGGTTAAAGGCCGTGTAGCTGAATTTGCGAACACAGACCTGTAACAATCGTACGAATATATAGGATGGCGTTATTACACTCTGCGGGTTCCGCGTCCTCGGCGGGACATTTTCGTCCCAGTAATTACGTGGCACAGTGGCCGATTCTTGCCACTGTGTTGTCCGTCAACTTTTTCTGTGCGAGGCTTGCGGCATAGTAGATTGGTAAATTGTGTTGAGCTGTGTTTTTTGTACATTCGTAGGGTTGTGTGTTTCGGTGTTTCAGTTTGAAAACAATTAATTTTCACGATCTTATGACTGAGTCTGTGCTTAATGGTAAAATACAAAAATACAAGTTCACCATGTGAATCCCTTCAAAATCTGCCCAGAAGTCATATTTTAGTTTTCCATTTGGAGGGCTGCAAGATATAAAGGGGAGTTGATCTCTCCTGTGTTTATGTCAGTACCCAGTTTGTTACGTTTTGAAAATTGGTGGTCAGGTCTCTGGCGTGCGCTGAGAAAGAAAACGTCCTTTTCCACATTGATGGCTCCTTCACATTTGCGTGAAAGTGTTCCCAGTTCGGGCATGTCACTCGTAAGTGTCGACCGTCTTTAAACACAAGGCATCCTGTTTTATGGCGAGGGTCCCGTGTTTTGGTAAAAAACCGGCTTAATCCGTACAATTTTTGGACGTATTTTTCTTGCGTGTCAAGTTTTTTTTTTACATCTGCTCACCTCACATGGCTTAAGACAGGTTTCAAGAGAACAGACAGATTTCAGTGAGGCTAATTCAGGAACACGTACAAAACGCATCAAGGGCCTCACAAGGAGAAATGTCAATCGTGATGTGCTAGCTATTCAGTGGTCTCCTCATAAGAAGATCATGACACAAGTCTGGAATCTGCTTTCTGTCGTTTTTGGTAGCTTTACAGTGGTTTTCTACTTTTTATTACTCTTCTACTTTTACTTTCTACTTATGGACTCCGAAAATACGTTTGAATTACGTACCTGGACTTTTGGTAGTCATTTAGCCGTTTTTTTCGCTTGTCTGAGTTTTGCGCTGGCAAGTGGATGCCCGTTTTGTAAAAGGAGGTCGAGTGCTTAGATACAGTCTAGTTTGAGCTGCTTCTGGGGCCGTGTCTGTGGTTGAGTGTACAGCCGGTATGACGTGGGCGCACCTCATCAAGCCATGGCATCGTATGACCTACAGCGAGGAGGGAAACACGCTAGTTTGTACCCATAAATCTTAGCGGAACGAGTTTGAAGTTGAACCGATTTATTTGAGTGGCTCCGTCGCCGCCACTGAAACCTGTCTGAGAACGAATTTTGCGGAGCCAGCCAAAGGTCAAAGCTGCCGTCGAACAATCTTTCACGCACCGCAGTTGGCTGGCGCAAATTGCTGACCGTCTCGTGACGTCGAAGGAGCCAGTGTTCTCTCTGGAGAGGTGGGCGCGGTGTGCAGAGCGCTGCTGAGGTGAAGAAGCTCGTGTGAAGGAGCCATGTTGGTCGGGATGCCGTATCACTGCCGTGGCACGACGCACCCAGTCGCCTGTTGAAGTCGTGCTTCATACTTCGCGCCATGTGCTGAAAATTCAGAGATACGTCAGAGATTACGTAGCCTGACGCCGGTGGGTTTTATCTAATCTGTACGTGGACCCGGTGACGTCGGGACGTTTTTAACCGCGTTTACTACGAAATAATGTGCATTCATATGCCAGCGAGACATTCACGGGAAAAAATGGCGCAACGCAGATGAACGGACACCGAAGAGTCGTGTAGGTTGCGACTGCGTAAGGATCAGACGCGAAGATAAGAAGCAGGGATATGACGTCAGCTGTGCAGCGGACCGTTGCAGCCGTCAGCACACCGCACCCAAACTTCACACACACTGGCGGATTGGGGACAAGGGTCATGAGCTCCTCTCGTTTGAAAACCCGGAGCCAACATGTTTTTGACTCTCCTTGAATGTTTTGAATGAATGAATGAATGAATGTTTTGTTTTCAGAACAAAAATTCGTATATAAACCTGTTAATTTCCGAAACTGTTGAAACAAGGTGGTCGAAATCCGAGGACAAATCATTATTTGGGGAAAGGGTTCACGGCTACAGGGCTGGAACGGCATAGCTAAGTTACACAGATTAAGATTTAGCCCAGAGGACATTGCCTGGATCCGCCCTTGGACACAAGACAAATAATGTAAGAGGACAGCGGCGCAACAGACAGACTTTTGATGACATTCAGACTGGCTGCAGAAGCTGTTGGCTCTGCCCAGGAGATAAATATTTGGTGGGAAGCACAAAGTTAGATGTCAGGAAAAATAAACACGGCTCGCGAAATCGACAACAAAATATCGACAGATTTGAGTGCCATTAACTGAAAAGATGTGATGTACGTTTGCTGTGAGTCGTGTGTTCAGAGTGTAAAGCCCCAGTAGCCAGTCAGTTAGCCAATCAGATGTTTTTGGCTATTCGGGCTGCGGGGCGGCGCAGTTGCTTGTATGAGAACGGACGTCGCGGCTCTCCGCCGACTGCAAAAAGCATGTTGCTATTCTCATATACAGGGCCGCCCCCGGCCGGCAACTGTAAACTGTAATTTTTTCCGCTGTGATTTGCGTCTTGCATTTTCGACATTGCACACTGCTGCTGCGTCTCGTGATGCGTGCAATCTTGTGATGCGCCACCACTGTGTCGCGCCCAGGGATTTCGTTGCTTCAAATACTCTTGGAACGCGCCCTTGACACGCCCTTGAGACGCCCTTGAGGCGCCCTTGACACGCCCTTGAGACGCGCCTCACCATTGCCGACGCCGGGCGAAGACTGGATGTTCTCTAGACCGGCCCAGCGGCAGACGCGTCTGCTGCAGCCGCGGCCTGAGCCAACTCGCAGCGGCCGCCTGGCACCACGCGCCTGGCGTCTGATTGGCTGATTGATTGGCTGTTGGGGCTTAAGGACGCTCCGACTTCACGGTCGTCTGACTCCCATCCTCAGCAGTTGTTCGTTCACGACGCCTGAACGCACGCGTTGGCTAATTGCCTATTGGGGCTTAAGGACGCTCGGACATCACGGGGGCCTGACCCCGATCCACAGCAGTGGTTCGTTCACGACGCCAGGACGCACGCGTTAATGAGACGCCCGGGACCAGACTCCAGTGAGCCTGCGCGGGCTGCGGGGCGGCTCAGGTGCACGTATGAGAAAGAACGTCGCGGGACTCCGCCAGCTGGAGAGCCGGAACACGCTGCTATTCTCGGGCTGCCCCCGGCCGGCCACGTGCGCCTGGCCGGCATCCGCCCGAGACTGGCTCATTTTTAGACGAGGCCCGGCCGGCCCGCCATACCGGCTGCAATTGCCGCGGGCGCTGCCGCTGCGGCGACTAATTTGCCTTGGGCGTTTGTCGGCACTGTCGGCCGCCGCGTCTGGAGCCACAGCTGCCGTCACCTCCAGCCGCCGCGTCTGGAGTCGCAGCTGCCACCACCTCCAGCCGCCGCGTCTGGAGCCGCAGCTGCCGTCACCTCCAGCCGCCGCGTCTGGAGCCGTAGCTGCCGTCATTGTCGGCCGCCGGGGTGGGGTCATTCCCAAACGTGTTCTGTTTGGCGCCGCCCAATAGCCGCTTGCCAAAGTATGCACGGGAAGTTCTGAGCTTGCGATGTCAGGAGCTCGACTGCTTGATCACCCAATAGCAGATTCTTTTAAATTCGATCACCTAACGTCACCGACCACCAAAATGCGAACATTGGTAAGGTTGGCGTTACCTCAGTACTGCTACACGAGAGAACAGCATTTCGTGAATCGAGCTGATCGAATAATAAACCGCAGTCTACTCAGAATAGACGCGCACTTCTCCCAAAGGCTTTACCAATTGATATAAGCATGAAAACCGTTATGCTTTGTAGTGTTTGGGCTACCACCAGGCTGTAACTCCATCCATGCACGAATTTTCACGATCGTGTGTTCCGGCGTTGCCCAGCTCCGGGAATACCTCGCTTTCTCTCCGTTAACCTCACGGCATGAGGAGCTGTCCACTTTTCCTCGGCTGTAAGAGTCAGACACGATCGTGATTTGGTAAGAACATCGCCTTCATGTGAGACATGCAGGCTCTCCCGTCGGCAGCCATCGAGCGGTGAGAGATAAGAACATCGCCTTCATGTGAGACATGCAGGCTCTCCCGTCGGCAGCCATCGAGCGGTGAGAGATAAGAACATCGCCTTCATGTGAGACATGCAGGCTCTCCCGTCGGCAGCCATCGAGCGGTGAGAAGTTCAAAGGTGAAGAAATTCACACTCTGGCCGTGGGTACCGACAGGTTCGAAAATAACGTCACACTCAAGTCGTCCTTATCAGTAGACTCAAGAGTGACGTCACACTGCGGCCGTCGGTATCGACAGACTCGGAAGTGACGTCACACTGCGGCCGTCGGTGTCGGCAGACTCGGAAGTGACGTCACACTCGGGTCGTCTGTACCGACAGGCGGAGAAGTGACGTCATCTGTGGCTGTGTTTGTTGGCAGACCCCAGAGGCGTGTCGTCGGTTCGACGTGCGCGGAGTGGGCCTGAACAGCGGCGTCTTCATCGGCATCGTCACCCTGCGCGGCCCGCTCGACTTCGAGGCCGAAAAGTCCTTCGACCTCAGCGTGTTGGCCACGGACAACGGCAAGCGTAAGTTACCCCGATCCTGAATCTGACCGGCTCAAACCCGTCCGGGCCCTAGCATAGCACCCGCCGGCGGTACGTGGGAAGTAGAAGAGAGCATCTGAGTTGGGAAGCAGCAGAGAGCATTCTCGCGCCACGCAGTCAGAGCCTTCAGCGGCCTCTTGTCTGAGGTCAGGGATAGCAGCGTTCGATTATTTCGTCCCGACCGAAGACACCATTTTCGCCTCCCATTGTACAAAGCCGGTGACAAGTGTAATAATGCGTTTCCTCCCTCGTTACCTTCTGTCCATCTTGTGACCTTCTGTATCTTCCCTCGCATTCTCCCACATTATTATTCCCATTATTCCCCATTATATTCCCTCGCATCCCCCCTCCATTCCACGTCTTCACTTCCTCAGAATGGAGCGTAGCACACCAGAATCTTGTTCGTCCAATGTCTCTGCGCTGTATTGAAATGACTAGCCACTAGGGCCGCACGGTAGCGACCTGACCGGTCTCCAGTCGTGACCGGCTGACCTGTGACCGGTTGACCTCTGACCGGCAGCCCAGCTGACCTCCACGGCCCGGATGGTGATCACGGTGGAGGACGTGCAGGACCAGCCGCCGGAGTTCGTTAACGGCCCCTACTCGGCCACGGTCGCCGAGAACACGGCCCCGGTACTGCCTGCCCCCGCAGACCAGCTCTGCGGTGTCTGTCGGCTGGCCACCGCTGCCGCCAGCAGCAGAATGAAGCCGGCCCGGGGGAGGGGGTTACGGGCCCCACCGCTTCTGCTTCCCCATTATTTTGCTGTTGATTGGGAATGGCTGCTGAAGTGTGACCCATTGTCCGACTCGTTCGTTACGAACTGCGACAGCTCTGGCCATGCTGCTGGTCGTTAATGGACGTGCTGATTATGCTGCATTACAGCTTAGTGAAAAAATGAGTAATTATAAAGGATGAGAGGAGCCAGTGCTGGGGAACACGGGATAGTCCGTTTTTATTTCCCGTTGAAACCACACGCTTGATGCATTAATCGGTTTCAAAATCGAAAGAAGCGGTGAAGGCTGCTTGCGTCAAAAAGAAAGAGTATATCAGATGGAAAATTAACGGAAAGTTTTTCTTGCGTTGTAGAGGAATGTTACTGCCTTGTGAGTGCTGAATGACCTTTTGCGGGACACCCCGGTGCTGGATATTTTGTGACCGCTGTGTGACCGTTGTGTGACTGCTGTGTGATTGCCGTGTGGCCTGCTGCAGGATACACCAGTGCTGGATATTATGGCTCGGGACGGCGACACGGGCATCCCGCGACAGCTGCGTCTGGCCATCGTCGGTGACGACGCCGGCTACTTCCGTCTCCAGGAGCCCGTCAGAGGTCAGTCACGTGACCAGCGGCGCCCGCCCGCCGTGATAGCGAACTGGACAAATGTCCTAGCCGTAGGTGATATATCTGGGCAGTGGGCCCGTCAGCCGTGAGTGGAAGGGGTTCCGTGACGGGTCAGTAAAGTGGAAGGGCTTCCATCACGGGCCTTTAAATTGGATAGGGCTACCGTCAGTGGTCAGCGAACTAGAGAGCTTGTGCTGGGAGAGGCCATGGAGTGCGGCATCTCAGAGTACGTGTCGAATCAGCTGTGGCTGGCCATCATTACCATTACTATTTGTACGGAACGGGGCTTTGTTGGACAAACCATTGCCCTCCCTCCGCCTTGAGTGTTAAGTTTTTGGTATTTGGATGTAGCTCAGTGAACGCCAAAATGGAAGGACTGTGAACAGTGTGGCTAAATTCAGTCAGTTACGTTTCAAGGATGTAGACTAAAATTCATAGTGTCAGACTTGTTTCTGCTACGGCTCTGAATCGCTGCCTCTGGTTATTGGCTGCCTCTCCTTTGACTTTTGCACCCTTTGCGCATCCAGACCTGCTCGTCCGATTGGTATTGCCTGGGGCAGTAAGACAGCAGCTTGGCAATCTCTTCCACTTAATGCTTATTGGTTGGTCTCAGATAAGGGGAGGAGCAGTACAGCTGTCAGGAGGTCTAACAACAGAGGGATCCAGTGATATGAATTAATTTCTACATCCTTGACACCCAGCTGGCTGAATCTGGCGACACTGACTTTGAAAATGAGCTTCTTTGAACATCTGGTGGCTGGCCTTTCAGACATACAATGTATGTTGACTTTTGTCGTTGGATGAACATCGCAGGCGACACCATAAACCTTAGCGACTGATCCAGTGAGAGTTTGCCAGTTTCAGAAATTTAGAGGCGAGAAAACTAGCGGCAACGTCGTCACGTCTTCTCTCGACGTCCTTCAGTTTGCAGTGTGCAAAAGATCGCTCTGGAATCGCTGATCGCGGAGCAGTCTGCACATTTACTTTGTCACGTTTTTTGGTGGCTGGTCGCTGCTGTGCCCAACACCCGGGCATTAACGATGTGCGTGCGTGCGTGCGTGCGTGCGTGCGCGCGCGCTCGTGTGTGTGCGTGTGTGTTTGCCGTGCAGCAGCACTGTTTGACCGCATTGAGTCACGTGACGTCATCTGTGTGGCGATCTAGTCCGACAGTGATGACTTGGATCAGAATTTAGAGCCGGGACATCGACTGAGCCTGTGGCCAAATCACGCCAAATGACCGCAGCCTGGTTGTCACGAGAGCCAGGGCTATCATTCGGCCGCTCGAATAACGGTGTCCGTTCGTCGTGGCTCGGAAAATATATCGAAACCGTCCAGCCGCCGGGGCTGTGTCGATTCATGTTCATTAGACAACACATTGCTTAGGTTCTTACTTGTCGAAGTGCGTTGTTGGCTGATTTATCAAAACATCACGGAAAATAAAAACAGCCTTCACTGACGTTTGCCATAATTCGGTCATTTTGATGTCATTTTAAGTTTGCATGTTGGGACGTTTTCGATTTTTGTCACGATTTAAGCCAACACTGTATCCCATTCCCTGTGTCTGATTTGCTATTTTTGGCTTCCTATGTTTCTATTTAACGTTGTTTTCGAGATCTGCCGCCGCTCCGTACGGGCTGTTGTGTTCTATTCAGGTGAATAAGTGTGATGGCGGCCGGTAAAATGGCCGTGTTTGTATTTGCCAGGTGCTAACGGCGTCTACAGCACGAAGCTGGTGACCGGCAACACGACCCTGGACCGGGAGAACCCTGACATTCTGCGGGACGTCGGACTGTACCAGTTCCAGCTGGAGGTCAGATATGCCGGCTATACTCGGACTGTACCGGTCCCAGTTGGTGGTCAGATGTGCCGGGTAACTCGGACTGTACCGGTCCCAGTTCGTGGTCAGATGTGCCGGGTAACTCGGACTGTACCGGTCCCAGTTGGTGGTCAGATGTGCCGGGTAACTCGGACTGTACCGGTTGCAGCTGGAGGTGCCGTCTGTCGTTGAACGCTGGTTTCCACAAAGTGAAGCATTTGTTCAACGATAGACGAAGTGTCCGTATTGAACATCTCAAGTCCTGAAGGGACGGGCATGGGATAGCATTACCGATGAGTAGTGCGCTGTGATTGGGTGTCGGGATGCAGGACACGTTGTCTAGTGGACAGAAGACTCGACTTTGCCTGCTGTGTTGCAGTAGTCCACCTTGGATTGAGAGATGATGCGCATTTGGATGCCGCACCTGATCTAACCTTGACTCTCATTAGTTGTCGGAGAATAAGAAGGTGGCTCGCGATTGGATAACGTGTCCGACCTGACCTTGACTGGCGTGCTGTGATTGGTTGCCCAGGCTCAGGAGGTGGCGCCTGACGGGTCGCTGGCAGAGAAGGTGTTGACTGCGGTCACAGTGGTCGTCACGGACGAAGACGACCAGGTGCCGGCCTTCAATAAAAAACAGTTCACTGTGTTCATACCCGGAAGACACGGGTGAGCAACTCTTTAACCATCGTTGCCTGTTTACGGAAACCAGGGACGGCCACGTTACGAAATACAATATCGTTTTACACTTTTCATTGGTAATAATAATAAATAATAAATAATGACATAATACATTACCTTGACGTCCATCTTTTCATCTTCGCATAGCATATCTGACCGCATAAGTAAGTTGCAGTCAGACGGGTAATGTTAAAATATTGAAAGCCGCAAATCTGCTGGTGGGCCTCAGATGGCCTTCAGACATTTGATCATGATTCAGCTGTCGCGTGTTTCCCCGATCACAACCGGTACCGTCTGGTCTTGCCATTGGCCACTGTCCTGGTTTGCAATACTGGCGTGTAATGTCTGTATAGAAGTTCTGGGTATATATATATATATATATATATATATATATATATATATATATTTGCGTATCCCACCGTTCGTTTATTTCTCCTTTAAATGACCGACAAGTCGCTGTCGACAGCCAACGGGACGCCGCTGCCGGGTCTGGAGATGATCGTCTCGGACTCGGACGAAGGGTCCGGCTCTCGGTTCGACCTGCGGCTAGAGGACGTGCAGAACAGTGCCGGCGTGTTCGAGATTTTCCCGCGTTCTGCCGAGGGTCGGGCGCCGGTCATCATCAAGGTGGCCGACTCGTCCAGGTAACATGGCGCCGGCCAGCACGCCGTCTGTGCGGGCGTTGGTACGGATGAAAAGTGTTCTACGGTGGGCACAACCGTAAACACGGTAATCGTTTGTAATAAACGCACGATTTAAGATCCCAAGCCGCAGGTCACGGCTCAAAAGCGTGTGTGTGGTGGGGAGGGGCTGTCGAGGTTCCTGGGGGATTTGTTCCCACATACCGTTTGACGCAAGTTGAAGGGGCTAAATCAGTCGCGGAGATGGCTCATCTGAATTGATTATGCAGTCAGGAGGGGATCGTGGTGTATACAGGCACGGATGCAAGACGAAGGGGTGTGGTATGTGCCGTGTTTCCGTAATCTTATATGCGGCTGATCTTCACAAATTAATGTTGAAAGCAAAAGGAATTTCCAGCTCACAGTGGTCACGCCCCTCTTTTTCACAACATTCCAGCTGTTGTCTCAGATCGCTGGCTCACGTCTGATGTGACCTTGTAAGTGGCTTGTGTGGAGTTTTTAAGAGTTTGTTGGGCTGCCAAAGGGACACCGAGGCCAGCAACCTGAGCCGAAGGTAGCAGTGCCGGTGGCCTCTCGCAGTACTACCAAACGATCTGTCCGTTCCTGTAGCTCGTTTAAAGGCGCCGATTCGGACACTGTCTGACAGCAGGGTGTATAAAGGCTCGGAAACTTCCAGAGTACTTTTTGAAAAGCGGGATGGACCCATATTATGTGCTTCCTTGTTTTTAGTTCCAACATCACGGCTGCAGATGAGGCTGCAGCAGTCAGATGAGGCTGCACGAAAGGTTACAGTCCTCTGAGTATTTAACAACCATACGGTGTCGCATGGATAAAGACGACTCAGGAATGGTTTTACCTCAGGCGACATTGCTTACCATTGTGTCACCACATGTGTTGCTGGTTTCGCACATGTTCCAAACCATATTGAAAGTGATGCAGTTACGGTTTGTTCCCGTAATGGGAAGGACAGGCTGTGTGCAGAAGAGTATGCGGTGCAGCCCGCTTCAGTAAACTCGGTGCGATGCTTCGTTTCCGTCCTTTTGCGTGTTTGGTCTCCTCACTGTGTCTTTTGTTTGAGGCTGTGATGTACGCTAAGACTGTTCGATTTGTTTTCATTTGATTTGTTGAGGATATATAAAGATACACTGTTATGCAATTGATTGCCTATGTGGCAATCAGTGAGAAAGGCAAAGGCAAAGATGACAGCAATTGTTTTTGCCAGGCTCAACTATGAGAAGGAAGAGGATCGTCAATTTGTTTTTGCTGTGGTGGCTTCTCAAGGTCAGACGGAGGTCACTGCCAAGGTCACCGTCCTGGTCACCGACTCAAACGACAACCCGCCCGATTTCACCCAGAAAACGTTTAGGTACGGTCCTGCAGCGCACCAGCTCACTGACAGCTCCACCAGCCTGGGTGTCACACAGTGTGTCACATACACACTGTGTACTTCTATCCATACGTATTTTCTTAAGAACACAGGGACATTAAAGCCAACCACCAGATTACAGGAAAGTCAAGGAAGAAGGAGAGAACGAATGAAAGTATGTTAACACAAACTAAAGCTATGCACCGGAGGTGCGGGTGCCGTTCTTAAGGAGGCTGCTGGCAGGTGTCTAACCCAACAGGCAGCCACCCGCGGGGAGGGAGGCACCTGCACCATGCCTGACATGTTCGCAACTTCAGGCTGTATTTCAGCATGTCTACCATGCCGTCACTCGGTGGTCATCGTTTGCCTAAGCTTCACGAGCTGCACCTCTGCCCAGGTTCACGGTTCCCGAGGACGCGGGGGCAGGTCACGTGCTCGGTGAAATCACAGCCACGGACAGGGACAGCGGGAAGCTGGGCGCCATCCACTACCGCCTGAGGGGCTTCGGCGCCGAGAAGTTCCACATCAACAAAATGACCGGCCAACTGTCGGTCGGAGATTGCCCCTTCATTCAGTGTTTAGACTACGAGGAACAAAAAAGGTACGAACGTAGACATTGGTGGTGAGAGTGTTGGCTCCAGTGAGAAGACATACCAAGCCAACCAAGGCATATGTCATTTAGTGCAAGTGACGTTGTGATGACTACCATTTTCGACGTAATGGCAAGGTTTTGGGTAGCCGTAGTTTTTATTTTCGTTTGGTGTCCCGTTCTAATTAGGGTTTAAACTGACATCGTTTGAGGAGTCCATTGCCTCACGCTCAGCCCTTGTCGTTGTTCATGCGTATTGAGCTTGACTGTATATACTGAGATATATTTACATGTCATGACTAAGGTGATCCTGAACCCATATATTCACGCAAGTTCTGACCTTGACCTGATATCGTCCGCTGTTTCCTTCATCTGGACTTGAGACAGTCATCACTGACCTTGTGAAGAGTTCCGAGGCCACTCTGACCTCGGACCACTGACCCGACGCTAGCCGGCGGCAGTGTGGCGGGCAGCCAGGTCGGCAGCTGACCTGGTTGCCCCGCCACACTTGCTGTGACCGTGTCGTGACGAACGGGAAATCGGCAGACGTCGATATTTTAGGCTCATTTTCTTGGCCTAAAGCGTATTTGTTTTGTGTCAGACGAAGGTGTCCGGCCTGTGTGGCAGTGTGGCGCTGACCTGGCTGCCCCGCCAGGCCCGCTGTGACCGTGTCGTGACGTGCGGCAGTGTGGCGCTGACCTGGCTGCCCCGCCAGGCCCGCTGTGACCATGTCGTGACGTGCGGCAGTGTGGCGCTGACCTGGCTGCCCCGCCAGGCCCGCTGTGACCGTGTCGTGACGTGCGGCAGTGTGGCGCTGACCTGGCTGCCCGCCAGGCCCGCTGTGACCGTGTCGTGACGTGCGGCAGTGTGGCGCTGACCTGGCTGCTCGCCAGGCCCGCTGTGACCGTGTCGTGACGTGCGGCAGTGTGGCGCTGACCTGGCTGCTCGCCAGGCCCGCTGTGACCGTGTCGTGACGTGCGGCAGCTTCTCGCTGACGGCGGCCGCGCAGGACGGCGGCAACAGGACGTCCACGGCGGCCGTGTTCGTCACCGTGACGGACGTCAACGACAACCGGCCTCGGTTCGGAGAGCGCGAGTACCGGCGGACGCTGGAGGACGGCGCCGAACTCTTCTTCCCGCCGTTCTTCGTCAAGGCGCGTAGTAGTCGTGTTTGCGGTGTCCTCCCGGCTGGTGCGTGAACGTTGATGTCCGGTCGGCCGTATGGTACTTTGAGGTACACGGCCGACTGATGTGGTGGTTTGCGATGTCTGGACAGCAGACGGGATGGTGGGGGTGATCGCTAGGTCCGAGATGGCTTGTGATGTTTGGCCGCCTGATGTGATGGTTTGTGGTGTTTGGCCGCCTGATGTGATGGTTTGTGGTGTTTGGCCGCCTGATGTGATGGTTTGTGGTGTTTGGCTGCCTGATGTGATGGTTTGTGGTGTTTGGCCGCCTGATGTGATGGTTTGTGGTGTTTGGCCGCGTGATGTGATGGTTTGCGGTGTTTGGCTGCCTGATGTGATGGTTTGTGGTGTTTGGCCGCCTGATGTGATGGTTTGTGGTGTTTGGGTGCCTGATGTGATGGTTCGCTGTGTCCGGTCGGGTGGCGTGTGATGTCGGCCGTGCCTCTGCTGGCACGCTGCTGACACGCCAAAAATGGTGACAGCTCGTGACTGTCTCGGTCGGCCGCCGTGTGACGTTCCGTGACGCCTCAGGCCACGGACCGGGACGAGGACGGACGGTCGGCCGTGACGTACGCCATAGTGGAGGGCAACTGGAACGAGACGTTCTCTGTGGACCCGAGCTCGGGCCAGGTGACGGCCAACCGGCCGGTCCGACACAGCGACACAGAGTCCGGCCGATACGACCTGGTGATCGAAGCGCGCGACGGAGGCGACCCGCCGCTCACCGACAACGTCCGGTGAGAGCCCACCCCTTCAGACTGCGTCTGGTGAGAGCTTGCTCTGTCAGATAATGTCCGGCAAGAACCGCCCCTCTCAGATAACGTCCGATGAGAGTCGTCCGTCTCAGATAATGTCCTTTGAGAACTGTCTCTTTCAGATCAGGTCCGGTGAGAGTCGCTGTTGAGCTTTCTGTCAGAGTTTGTTTCTCTTTTCACTTTTATGTTGCTGCCAGCAGTTACAGTCCGAAATTAACATCGTTTCCTGCTTTGTGCCGGTACAAGTCGTTTGCGCTGTCAGTGACGATATTGACAAGCTGACGGATGATTATTGATGCCTATTTGTCCGGTGTGGTTATCTGTGTGGTTGCGGTCATCACTAGCCGTGTTGACCCGACCCTATTCCGCCGTGCTAACCCCGACCCTGTTCCGCCGTGTTAACCCCGATCCTGTCTCGCCGTCTGACTCTCATACCCTGTCCTGCCGTCAGACCCTCGACCCTCTTCCGCCGTCTGACTCTGTCCCTCAGCGTGTGCCAACCAACCACGACTCTGTCCCGCAGCGTGTTCGTGTTAACCACGACTCTGTCCCGCAGCGTGTTCGTGTTAACTACGACTCTATCCCTCAGCGTGTTCGTGTTAACCACGACCCTGTCATTCAGCGCGTGCGTGTTAACCACGACCCTGTCCCGCAGCGTGTTCGTGTTAACCACGACCCTGTCCCTCAGCGTGTTCGTGTTAGCCACGACTCTATCCCTCAGCGTGTTCGTGTTAGCCACGACTCTATCCCTCAGCGTGTTTGTGTTAACCACGACTCTGTCCCGCAGCGTGTTCGTGTTAACCACGACTCTGTCATTCAGCGCGTTCGTGTTAACCACGACTCTGTCCCGCAGCGTGTTCGTGTTAACCACGACTCTGTCCCGCAGCGTGTTCGTGTTAACCACGACCCTGTCCCTCAGCGTGTTCGTGTTAACCACGACTCTGTCATTCAGCGCGTTCGTGTTAACCACGACCCTGTCCCTCAGCGTGTTCGTGTTAGCCACGACTCTATCCCTCAGCGTGTTTGTGTTAACCACGACTCTGTCCCGCAGCGTGTTCGTGTTAACCACGACTCTGTCATTCAGCGCGTTCGTGTTAACCACGACTCTGTCCCGCAGCGTGTTCGTGTTAACCACGACTCTGTCCCGCAGCGTGTTCGTGTTAACCACGACCCTGTCCCTCAGCGTGTTCGTGTTAACCACGACGCTGTCATTCAGCGCGTTCGTGTTAACCACGACTCTGTCCCGCAGCGTGTTCGTCATCGTCGGTCGAGACGCCAACGAGCCGCCCGTCTTCAAGTCGTCTCCGTTCGAGGCAGCCGTGAAGGAGACGGCTGCGCCGGGTGACGTCATTGTGCGCATTTCGGCCAATGACGCGGACGCCCCGGACACGGACATCACGTATTACGTCCAGCACGGTGCCGCGGACAACTTCGAGATCAACAACCGCGGCGAGATTCGCGTGGCCAAGGGTGAGGGCGCACCGGCTCGTTCTCAGTGCTGGAGTGCAGTGGATGGGCGGGAACGTGGCGGGGACGGAGGGGACGGGAAATCGGCAGACGTTGATGTTTTAGGCCCATTTTCCCGGCCTAAAGCGTATGTTTTGTGTCAGACGAAGGTATCCGGCCTGTGTGCGCGCGTAAATCTACCTTTGTGTGCTCGAAAGAACTCGGCCGCACCATGTATGTTCCCTTCTGTACAACAGAGGCTCAGTGTCAGCTGCTGGTACACCGCTTCTGTCCCTCTCTGTACGGGTGCTTTACTGGATCATTATCGGCTGCTGGTACGCCAATTCTGTCCCTGTGCGCGCAGGTGCTGTATTAGATCTGGAGCGCGGTGGTGACGCCCAGTACCAGCTGTTGGTGCACGCCGTCGACCGGGGGAAGCCTCCCAAGACGGGCACGGCTGAAGTCACCATCTCCGTCGAGGACGTCAACGACTCGCCGCCCGAGTTTGAGCCGCGCTCCTACGTCGAATACGTGCCGGAGAACGCCGAGGTGGGTCAGTAAGCCCGCTGCCTGGCGGTGGCCTCTCGGGTGACGGCTGCCACAGCACGAGGCGCGGCCCAGAGGGAGCTGGTCCCCTCCGACGGCGTCAACAGTAGGTGTGCGCCGTCAATCCGCCCGTGGTCGGTCCTTGACGCATGCTGTGTCCCCGGGGGACTAAGTTGTTGTGCTGTGACGCTGACATGGTCTGATACGAGCGAATTGTTATGCAGAGAGGTAGTGAATAGGATATCAGGGTCAAACAACCGGGAGACCGCGTTGCCGTGTTGTAACGCTGACACGGTGAACATGAACGTGGTGTTACGTTAAGAGATAGCGATTATGATGTCATTTTGTCAGTTGTTTGACGTTGCCAGGTATTACCAGATTGTGTGTCTTTGACATGATGACGGACATGGCGTTACCTTAAAAAATGGAGAATGTGGTACGTTTGACCTTGTTGTGCTGTGCCCTTGACCTGTTGTGCCGTCTACGTGGCCAGCCGGGTCGGCCGGTGGTGCAGCTGACCGCAGCTGACAGGGACCAGTCGGCCGCGCTGCGGTACCAGCTGCTGTCTCCGATCAGGGCGCGAGACAGGGCCGGCGTACCGGTACCAGCCAACAGTACAGACTTCAGCCGCTGGCTGGCGTGAGTATTCAGACTAACTGCTGGCTCAGACTTCAGCTGCTGGCTGGTGTGAGTATTCAGACCTCAGCCGCTGGCTGGCGTGAGTATTCAGACTTCAGCCGCTGGCTGGTGTGAGTATTCAGACTTCAGCCGCTGGCTGGCGTGAGTATTCAGACTTCAGCTGCTGGCTGGTGTGAGTATTGCCCTAAGCCGGCTGTCTATGATAAGCTTTCACGACGTTTTGGACTGTTCTAGTCATACCACGTCCCAGCTTCCACCGCTGGTGTTCATTGGGAAGTTAGAAACTGGGCGGTCAGCTGGAATCGATCACGGGACCCACGGTCTGGAGACAGACACACTGACCATCAGTACCGGCTGATGGGTGCCCAGTCAGCAGTCCCCCCCCCCCACCCACACCCAGTGACGGGGGCAGGCCGTGTCGGCAGTGTGGACCACCTGAGCGGCCAGGTGACGGTGAACGCCACCCTGGACCACAGTCTGGCGGCCGTGCTCCTCGGCCGCATCCGGGTCACGGACGTCAACACCGAGCTGGGAGACCGGTACGACACAGGTGAGCCACCCGACCCGCGTCCCACCCTCCTCCGAACGTCTGACCCACACGTCCCACCCTCCTCCGAACGTCTGACCCACCCGTCCCACCGACCTCCAGGCGCCCGACCCAGACGTCCCACCGGCCTCCAGGTGTCTGACCCACACGTCCCACCGGCCTCCAGGTGTCTGACCCAAGCGTCCCACCGGCCTCCTGGTGTGCGACCCACACGTCCCACTGGCCTTAAGATGCCTGACCCACACGTCCCGTCGGCCTCCAGATGTCTGACCCACACGTCCCACCGGCCTCCAGGTGGGACCCACGCGTCCCATCGGCCTTAAGATGCCTGTCCCACACCTACCACCGGCCTCCAGGTGTCTGACCCACAGGTCCTGTCGGCCTCCAGATGTCTGACCCAGACGTCCCACCGGCCTCCAGGTGTCTGACCCGCACGTCCCGCCGGCCTCCAGATGTGTGACCCACACGTCCCACCAGCCTCCAGATGTCTGACCCACAGGTCCCGCCGGCCTCCAGATGTCTGACCCATACGTCCCACCAGCCTCCAGATGCCTGACCCACACGTCCCGCCGTCCCTCTGAGGGCCGGAATTGTTGTCCTGCTTGGTGAGTCTTCTAGGACACACTTACGGAGCGGAGTACGTGACTGAAACTGGTCGGCTCCTGCACGCCGCCCTTCACGAAGGCCAGGTGGCACCTGACAGCGCCTCCCCTCGTTCCAGCCGACCTGACCCTGTTCATCCAGGCGTTCAGCGACAACAACCCGGTGTTCGAGGCGCCCTGGCTGCCCAGCCACCAGGTGATCGAGGTGGCCGTGCCTGAGGAGAGTCAGTCCGGCTCCACCATCTACACGCTGAGGGCCAAGGACCCGGTCTCTGGTACGCAGTGGCCTCCGGTTGCAGCCGCGCCGCGGTGTTTCGCCCGTGACTGTGGCAGGTCGCAGGCGGGCACGCCCAGTGGGCGAGCCCTAGGCAGAATTCACGGTCGTTCTGCTCTGTCGGATCTGATGCCTCAGGCAACATTGGTCCATGTTTGGGAATGGTTGTCAGCCAGGGACGGGGTGTACACGACAAGCGAGGCCTATGTTTGGCTTAGATCCCATCTCTGCCGACTTGAAGGCATTCAAACCGCATATGACAGAGCGGCCTGCTCTGTGCCCGTTTGGTTGCCACGTGACCTTTGACCAGACCCACAGGTGAAGTGGTTACCCGTCACGTGACCTGCTATCCTCCCTTAAGTCAGGCGGGCGGCCCGTCATGTGACCCGTGACCCGTCCTCAGGTCAGGCAGTGACCCATTACGAGGAAATAGCTGGGTCAGACGAAGAGGACTGGTTCTCGCTGGACGAGAGCGTTGGGGAAGTGATGATTAACAGACGACTCGACTTCGATACTATGAACAATAAGGTAGGCGTGTAAAAATCAGTCATGTTCATCCACAAATACCCTTATCACACGTGCACTGTAGTTTTATGTTTAAGAGTACGGTCTTGGCACGGCAAAATGACCCTGACTGATTCGAATCCGGACTGGTTTGTGCAGTACCTGAAATATTGAGCTAGTGGGTGAACCACTCACTGGCTGTGTGGTCCCCGTTATGAGTCCGGGTCTGCCAGTGTGGAAGGTCTCTGGACGGATGTTATCCCAGTCACGGACTGACGTGATGACTGGTTGATTGACTGACTGTGTGGACCGTTGCAGAGTCTGAGTCTGCGAGTGCGGGCAGTCTCTGGACAGCGCTCCTCGCAGGCACTGGTGGTCGTTCAGGTCACGGACGTCAATGATAATTTCCCGCTCTTCGGACAGAAGGTACGTAGTCTCGAGTTCCATTTTATCTCGCTGTTCTCAGCTGGCTTGTCTTTGCTCATTTGCCTTTGAGCTCAAGCTTCCGTACATGTCTGTAGTTTTTCGGATGTCCAAAAGCGTAGTCTTCAATATCGGTTGAATGACCTTGGCAGCATTCTCGTATACAGCAGGGTTGGACTGGCTGCCAGATATCAGGTGATATGCATTTGATGTTACATGTCTCCGTTCACAGACCTACGAGGTGGAGGTGTCGGAGGAGTCCTACTTCCCCACGGTGGTGGCCACTATCTCGGCGAGGGACATCGACACTGAGGACGGCTACGGGAACGTCACGTTCTCTCTGGCCGGTGAGACAACCCTCCTCTCTGTACCGGCCGGCACGGTCAGGATGTTCCGTGGCCGAAATAGCAGCGCGTCTATAAAGACAGGTCGGCGTCATGACATTGTAAGGCGCTGTCAGCGACCGTTGTCATTTTAGCAGTCGAAGTTTTTACCGGCGACGCTGCGTTGTAAGTCTGGTGCACACCGTTTGCGAATACTGAACCCGAAAATCTGCGATCCTGACACAGTGTTTCAACCAGTGGAACAAGGGGGACCACCAAACGAGCATTTTCCCGCGCGTATGTCGGCTGGTAACACCTGGACCGTGGGTCGTCAGGCACGACGGCCGACCAGTTCTACATCCACCCGGTGGACGGCACGCTGCACGTGGCGCGCGGCGTGAGGCTGGACCGCGAGACCACGCCCGTCCACCTTCTGCGCGTGGTCGCACAGGACAACCCGAGAGGCGGCGAACCGCCCAACAAGTCCTACGCCCAGGTGAGCTCCGGGCGGCTGTCTGACGTCACACGTCAGGCGAGGTCCGGGGCGTCAGGCGGTCTGACGTCAGACAAGGTGAGGTCTAGGGCGGCAGTCCGACGTCATACGTCAGGTGAGGTCCGGGACGGCCGTCTGATGTCAGATGTCAGGTGAGGTCCACGACGGCCATCTGACGTCAAGAATCAGGTGAGGTCCGGGGCGTCAGGGCGCCTGACGTCAGACGTCAGGTGGGGTCCAGGGCGGCCGTCTGATGTCAGACATCAGATGAGGTCCAAGACTGCCGTCTGACGTTAGGCATCGGGTGAGGTCCGGGAGCGTCAGGCCGTCTGTCGTCATACGTCGGATGAGGTCCTGGTAAATCACATGTCAGGGCGTGCGATTTTATCAGCCGACTATTCCGCGAGGCGATGGCGTTCTGGAGGTGTTGTGCCTTTTGTACCGTGTTCGGTTATTGTCTTTTGTCGTTGTTTTATGGCGATCGGAGTACACTATGACAGATCCGAAAACTACTAGACAACAGACCATAAAGTCACCTGTTTAGTTTGTGCAGTGTTTCCTCCTCGCTATCTCCTTGCCCGGTGGTGACGTCGTGCACATCGTGCACAGCGTGATGTCAGCTGGCGAGCGAGAATCGATCCGGGGACATGGCGACCACCAAACGGCCGCTCTGACCGGCCGGCCGCTTATTGGATTAGTTATCGGCACTCTCGACTGCCAGGATCATTATTTGGCGTCTCTCCTTCTCACGGCGGATGTCGCGGGGACGGCGAAATGTCGCCATTGTCCGGACTCGAACCGGGGACTTTTCGGTCGTAACGCAAGCCCGGTAACCACCAGCCCCCACCAAAGTTTCTCGTCGAATTTTTGGTTGGTCGTAATTGTGACAGTACCAGCCAACTTCCACGCTTTTTCCATGATGACTGGTACGCGATACTGAGGAACCCTCTTCTCTGTTATGCTCAAATATCTGGTTCGGTTTTTCAAACGGCCATTTCTTTTAAGCGCCCAAATGACTTTCACATGGATGCAAATGGGATCCGTACCATGGCTCATTTTTGTTGAGGAAGTAAATTGATGTTCAGCGTAAAAGCGAGTTGTCCGTCCATATATTCTGTAGTATATAGTCTGTTATGTCTGTTATATGTCTGTTATATTTTATACTACACAGTCTTCTATGCTTAAGCTGTTACAGTTTGGGCGCTTAAAGGAAATTGCCTTTTGAAAACAAACGAACTATAGTAAACTGACGCATTTTTGTGGGGAGTTGTGGTCATATCAGATAAAAAATTTATTAGTCACTCTACACACCTGATTTTTTTCGTTGGGGAGGTCACTTTGAGCCAAGAACACAGCGCCCGAAACTCAAAAAAGGTACGAGAGCTTTGTGATGCCGTCACTCATTCGATGAGCCTGTTTGTTTTATGGTCTTGGTAGCCACTACATCACCTAGTAGTGGTATGCAGTGTAGTTCACCACCGCGTCCTGAACCGCCTGAACCGTGTAACCCTGTAACCCGGTGGCCGTGTGACGGTGTGTCCGGTTGGCGGCGGCAGCTGACGGTGACGGTGACGGACGAGAACGACAATCGGCCCGAGTTCGTCGAGCACGGCTACACGGCCGTGGTGGCCGAGAACGCGCCCCCCGGCACCCACGTGGTCCGGGTGTCGGCCACCGACCGTGACCAGGGTGATAGCGGCCGGCTGCGTTATACGCTAGTGGACCAGGGCACCGCCGAGGGTGAGTGGTCCCATCCATCAGCGGAGAGTGGCATCACACTACACGAGGGTGAACGGCCCGACTCCGAGGCAGGAGAATGACGTCACATTGTAGACGAGAGATAACTGGCTTCAGCCGTGGACGGCAGATTGATATGATCCTGATGTGATAATTGACCAGTCGTTATTATTTCGGAGTGTCAGCGTTGCAGAGATAGCATCATGCAATGATTATGGTATGTATGTGGATTTCAAGTTGGGGTGGCGTTATTGTCCGTGTGTTTAGGCCGTGTTTGCTGTTGGTTGCCTTGTTCCCAGCTAGTGTGCCCCTGGTCCGTCCGGCACAGGTTGGTGACTCGTTGGTCCGTCTTTTCCGAACGGAAACGCTTTGGTTGCAGGTCTGTTCGCTCTTGACCCGGAGAGTGGTGAGCTGAGCGTTCAGGGCGACCTCTCAGGAAAGGGCCGAACAGCACCCTACCGACTGTCCGTCAGGGCCCAGGTCAGCCTCAGCGGCAGCTCGAGCTCGCCGAGCAACGTCATAACTAGAGGTCACAGATTATTTAGCATTCGTTCGTAATTGAAATAATTAACGTAATATGATAATTAATATTCGTAACTTGAGATCCATATGATTCAGAGTTTCACTTGGCCCATGTTTAGACGATTATTTTTTTTTTTAGGCGATTTGGATCATTTGTTTAGAATTGTATAAAATGGTGCTGTTATGACTCCTGGACACGGCTGGGTGACGGTCAGTCCGGTACGGACGGTGGCCCGTGTCGTCCTGGACACGGCTGGGTGACGGACAGTCCGGTTCGGACGGTGGCTCGTGTCGTGCCTGGACACGGCTGGGTGACGGTCAGTCCGGTACGGACGGTGGCCCGTGTCGTGCCTGGACACGGCTGGGTGACGGACAGTCCGGTTCGGACGGTGGCTCGTGTCGTCCTGGACACGGCTGGGTGACGGTCAGTCCGGTACAGACGGTGGCCCGTGTCGTGCCTGGACACGGCTGGGTGACGGACAGTCCGGTACGGACGGTGGCCCGTGTCGTCCTGACACGGCGTCGGCTCGGTGTCGGGCCGTGGGAGGCCGTGTGTCAGCTGGTGGTACCCGCGTGTGGCGGTCCCTGTGGCGCACCAGTCGCCTCTGACGGGGCGTCTCCGCGGCCTCACCGCCAGGACCAGGCTGCCGACCCGCTGCTCAGTGACGTCACCCTGGAGGTGTACATCGGCGACGTCAGCAGCAACGACGGCATCCCGCGCTTCGTCAAGCCGAAGCCGGAGGAGGAGGTCGGCGTGCTGGAGGTAGGTCAGCTGTCTCTGGCCAGAGGGCGGGAGCTGGCGATTCTGGCGGCTCGATCGGTCAGAAGGGTAGGGTGTTGGAGTAACGAGTTCTCTGGCTGGTCAGAAGGGTAGTGAGCTGGAGGTGTGAAGTGTCTTTTATGTGCTGTGTGATTTAATTAGTTTCAGAAATATGTTCTGGATTTTATGCAGTATGATTGACAACAAGGAGAATATTGCATTGTGAACTGGATTTCGATGACCCAGTGATTGCAAATAGTGATTTTTATTTCTTACTGACACATTTTAACACCCGTTCTCGATTATATGCCATCATCCCTGTTTGGGAAAACGAGACTGAAATCCCATCATACGCTGTTAGCAGTTTTCCAGACCTCCGGCATGAGGTAAAGCATTATTGTAGTCCGGTGCTAGATACTCTGCCTTGATCTGGCCATTACTCGACTGACATCTGGCTGGTTTGTGGCGTTTTTCAGAACCTGCCACCAGGGTCGCTAGTGTACCATGCCCAGGCCACGGACCCGGACGACCCTCTCACGCCCAGCGGCAATCTCAAGTACTCGTTCCTGGGCTCTGGCCCAGTATCAAAGGACGGACGGTTCTCTATCGGTGAGTGAAGTATGACTTTTTCAAAAACAGGACTGGGAGAGGCGCGCCGCACCACCTACTCAGGACCTTTTGCCTCGGTGCTGTCATGACAACGTGCACTCTCTGGCCGTCCCTGTGTCTCTCTAATGTCGAACCCTGAACCAGCAACAGCAGGTCCCGTACACCCTGCTGCACCGCTGTCCGTGTCTGTGTCTTCAGATACTCGGAGCGTACTATCCGGACCAGGCCCGGTACACGCTGCTGTACCGCTGTCTGTGTGTGTGTCTTCAGATACTCGGAGCGGTACTATCCGGACCAGCCCTGGTACCCCCTGGTGTACCGCTGTCCGTTTGTGCGTGTGTGTCTTCAGATACTCGAAGCGGTACTATCCGGACCAGGCCCGGTACACCCTGTTGTACCGCTGTCTGTGTGGGTTTCTTCAGATACTGGGAGCGGTACTATCCGGACCAGGCCCGCTACACGCTGCTGTACCGCTGTCCGTGTGTGTGTCTTCAGATACTCGGAGCGGTACTATCCGGACGCGTCAGAGTTTGGACCGGGAGGAGCAGGCTCGGTACACGCTGCTGCTGGAGGTGTCCGACCAGGGCCAGCCGCCCCAGCAGGCCGTCCGGGCCCTGACCGTCAGAGTACGGGATCTGGACGACAACGTGCCTCAGTTCCGGCGAGATCGGGTCAGTGCAGGCATTGGCAGGGGCAAGGGGTCGTGGTGGTGGCGCAGTCGGCCGCGGTGTGCGACAGACACTGACATCGAGCCCTCGGCAAGAGCGACGAAAAGGGAGGTTTGGAACCCTGGGAGGGTTCTGTGGTACACTTGTTGGGAATAACCGGCGAATACCTTTCATGTTTGTTACAGATATGTGGTAATATTGTGCTTTGGATGTCATTAAATTCGTGTAAAAGCTCAATGTTGAAAACATAAAACGTTTAAAGCAACTGATATTGATGCGGATCACGGGAAGTAATGTACAGCAGACGTCGCGCACTGCCGATGAAGAGCAGCGTGGGCCGCTGGGGAGCGTCTGTGGCACTGCCGATATGCGAGCAGCCGTTGATGGTGCTCATATGTTCGATTCAGATCACATTGTGTCGCGCGTACCGTCAGGTGAGGTTGCTTCTTACATGACGGCCGTTGATGACATCTGCTGGAATATTGAGCAGCCGCTGCCGGTTTCAAGAGGTTCAAGAAGCTTTCGGGACCAGCATGGTCCACACCTGGTCCGACTGATGTGCTCCAACGTTGCCGAGAGACCGGGCCGGGCATGTTAGCAAACGAGTTCGGACAAACAGCACGATGGAACGTCTGTCGCCGAGCGCGGACACCTAACTGAGGTCATCCGACCGGCAGGCCGCGCCGCCGAAGGAGGTGGTCGTTACGGAGGAGCTGGACATCGGATCTGTGGTGACGACCGTTGAGGCCGTCGACGGCGACGAGGGAATGTTCGGAGAAATTTACTACGTCATTACAGGTGTGCTAAGCCGCCCATTCCATCGCGAGGCGTTCAGTTGACAATGTCGTCTTAATCACTGTTGTGACCGCGTTTTTCCACTGGTTTTCGTGAATTTGTGTGTGTGGAGTGTTTTTGTGATGTTGGCCGATACTGTCCAGTTGCTTGCGTCCAAATGAAAATGCGAACCAAGTCGCACCGCTTTGGGCTGCCAGTTCTGCGCAGTTCTGGTGGCGCAGATTGTGAGGGCGTTTCCTGACTTCTGTTTGAACTCCCTTTCCCAGCATGTTCCATCTTACCTCGATTGCTGAGTCGGCAGGCATTGCGCATCACCCCCACACCGCCGCTGGCCTGGGTCTGCTTGTCTGGTGATGTAAAGTCCCTTTTCGTTTCAGACGGTGACCCGGACGGCGTGTTCACCTTCAGTCGCAGTGACCAGAACGTGGGCCGTCTGCTGGTGGCCTCGCGGCTGGACCGCGAGCAGCGTGACGGCTACGTTTTGACCGTGCGCTGCGTCAGAGAGCCCCCCAGAGCCGCCGTCAGGGCTCAGTACGACCCCCAGGTCAGACTGAGGGAGGGTGGCGAGGGTGGAGGGACGGTCAGGGCTCAGTACGGCCCCCAAGTCAGACTGAGGGAGGGGTGGTGAGGGTGGAGGGACGGTCAGGGCTCAGTACGGTCTCCAGGTCAGACTGAGGGGGGGGTGGTGAGGGTGGACGGACGGTCAGGGCTCAGTACGGTCCCCAGGTCAGACTGAGGGAGGGTGGTGAGGGTGGAGGGACGGTCAGGGCTCAGTACGGTCCCCACGTCAGACTGAGGGAGGGTGGTGAGGGTGGAGGGACGGTCAGGGTTCAGTACGACCCCCAGGTCAGACTGAGGGAGGGGTGGTGAGGGTGGAGGGACGGTCAGGGCTCAGTACGGTCCCCAGGTCAGACTGAGGGAGGGGTGATGAGGGTGGAGGGACGGTCAGGGTGCATAATGATTCCCAGGTCAGGCTGGAACATGTCCTCATAGTCTTGACCCCAGAAACGACGGGACCGCAAGGGGTATTTTCATTTCAGAGTCACATGATGGGATCGGCGGGCTGAGGGGTGCGATAACTGATTCCGAGGAGTATATCTCTGCTTTTAGCTCCGGAACCAATGGACTCATACTCTTCTGGCTGAATTGATCCCTTTGTGTTGTGGTTTTTGCGTCTGTTTCCTTGTCTGATTCAGTCCCGTACCCTGAATTTGCGTTGGGTCTATTTTGTTTTGAGCCCTTCATGGATCGTTCGAGTTACCTTGTGAATGGTCACAAAGTAAGGGTGTGCAGAACGTTGTAGAGACTTGGAAGAACATCGTCTGTTTTAAGTCGACGTTTGTATGCTTTCCATCCCAGAACAGTACATGGATGGTGTCATAAGGATAGTGTCATATGGATAGTGTCATAAGGCGGCGCGTATAGTTAGCCAGGCCAGTTAGCAGATAAGCGATAATTTGCGAAGGCAGCAACTCCACGGAATTAGCGGATCGTACGCTCTCAATGAGTAAAGGGTCCAATGCAAAATGGACACGGTGCAGAGTTAGAATACGGGTTAGGTTTGTCCGAGAGATATAATCCTGTCGCCTGAGTGAGCTGTGACCAATGCTGTTTTCCCTGCTTATCAAAGGCTGCCCAAGGCCGGCGGTTGGCTGCTGCTGATGTACTATCGTCTGCCCTGCAGGACCTCTCCATGTTGCAGCTGCGAATCCAAGTTCTGGATGTCGACGACAACCCACCCATCTTCACCCAGGCCAACATCACCACTGGTGAGCCATGTTCACACAGGTTAACAACACCACGGATGAGCCCATCTAGAAAAAGGTCCTCATCATCACTGGTGAGCCGTCTTCATACAGACCAACATCACCGCGGGTGGGCCGATCTTCACACAGACCGACCTAACCACGAGTGAGCGGTTTTCACACAGGCCGCCATCAGCACAGGTACACGGTACGCACTACACACACACCCCACAGATACCCCGTCACAGCGACCAACGCCAGCATGTGAGGGCCATCGCATACAGGCCAGCGTTCCCAGGCGTGCACCTGTCTTTACACAGGCCAGCGTCATCACGGGTGGGCCACTTCACTCAAGCCAACGTCACTTAAGGTCAGTGATATTGTGCATCTCTCTCCAGGTAAATGACAGTGTTACCCACGTGAGGATTCTGTGACGTCACAGGCCACAACTGACGTGGTCGATAGGCCCCTGCTGTGACCTCTGACGCCTCTGATGACCTTGTCGCCAGGTGTCAAGGTCAGCACACCAGTCCGCACCGTGGTGACGTCACTGCAGGCTGTGGACCCCGACCTGAGCCCGGCGCCCGTGCGCTACGTCATCGATGACATCACGTTCAGCCGTCACTTGCGATTGGCCGAACGGGACGAGATGCTCAGCGGGCTGCGTTCGTTCGTCGTCGATGATGTCAGCGGCAAAGTGTGGACCAATGAGGTGATGGCCAAGTACAGCGGCGGGTTTTTCGACATCCACACAGCGGCTGTGTCGGCGGACGACCCCGGCAAAAGATCGGAAGGCCGCATACGGGTAAGATATGGGCTTACTGCAGCCGTCTTCCGCAGGCGGAGCCACGCTGTTGGAGATGAGTTCGTAACCAATAATTTCATCTCATTTCATTTGGTTTATTGCGCATTCGCAGCCTCTTGGGAACGGGGCCATTACGCACAGCTAAAATATGATATGATGGAATGACAAAATATTAACATCTCAGCACGATAGAGGCTGTAGCAGGAGTTAGGAGAGGGCATAAAAATGGACAATATGAGATAATATGCGTATCCGCGATACAACGTATGGAAACTGACAGAGCGTGTCCATCGACTGAAATGACGTATGAGTGATGGCAGATATAATTGGTTATAAAGTGGTTATGAATGGATATTTTTGTATCCTTTGGGCGCCTGAAGACCCGTGAAAATTTTTTTTTTTTCCGCGAACATGCATAATTACTGACATTTAAGCGTACGCCTTGGTAAGAAGCGTAATTCGCTGGTGTTGGATTCGCCTGATTTTGGGATTGTTGCGGCCATTTTGCAGGTATTTGTGCTAAAGGAGAGCGAGCTGATGAAGTTTGTGTTCCGCCGACCACCGGGTGAGGTGAAGGCTCAGCTGGGCCAGTTCCAGAACGACGTGGAGGACGCCGTGCCGGCACCGGTGGCGCTCAATCTGTACGACACCAGCTACTACAGCCTGCCGGACGGCCGGCTGGACTTCACCAGCACCGGGTGAGCACTCCGAGCGCTCCCCACTCTGCCCAGCTCCCGCGCCGCTCTGAGCCCCGCTCTGCCGAGCTCCCGCTCCACTCTGAGTTCCACTCTGCCCAGCTCCCGCTCCGCTCTGAGCCCCACCACTGGTCCTGTCTGTATTGGTGATGGAGAACAGCAGCTGCAGCTGATATACTACCATCAGCGACGCTGTTCTCTTGTGTGGGGCTAGGGATAGGTATATTTTATCCTGACCTGGGGCGTGTTCATGTGCCGCCATGTGATGGTGCCATATATGGTCTACCTCACAGTGAGGCGGGTGCGCTACACCGTCCGCCGCTCCGACAGCGACGGTCCTCCATCTCCCACGACCAGCCGCCTCAAAGACGGCCCCACACAGTGCCGCGGCCGCCCGAGGTGCTGTGTAACGGTGCAGCCGTCTGCCGACAGGTCGTGTTTCCAGGTTGTCACGGACGGAGACATCTACACTGGCGAGGAGGCGGCCGCTCTGCTCGACTCCACCGTCAACGCGCGGCTGGCCGGCCTGTTCCAGCAGTACAGCGTGGAGGGCATCGAGGTACGTGGCCTGGTGTCGTGTGGTGGCGCCTGGCAGAGCGGTGGTCCCTCTTACTCTCGCAGGGAGGGAGGGGCCTTAACGTGCGAAGGTCGGCTGAGGGTCGCGGCCTTCTCGACTCTGACTGACTGTCATTTCCGACCTCTCAGCACTAAGAGTGCAGTCCCACGGTAATCAGTACTGGAGCAGTTTGTACGGAGTGGACGATGATTGGCATCATTGTCGTCGCTGGCCTCATGGTGCCCCTCTGGTGGTTGTCCGGCGGGATTGTCTTTGTGTTCGTTTAGGACAGCCGTGTGTACAGCTGTGGGTAGCAGTTGTGTGTCTGTGTTGGACAGCCGTGTGTTCAGCCGACTGGCGGCTCCGGGTACCAGTTCAGCGCGGTAGAGCTGCTGGTGATGGCCGTCGGCGTGCTGATCATCCTGGGGACGCTGCTGGCTCTGGCTGTTCTCTCCTGCCACTGGCACAGGTCAGTACCACAGCAGACACCGCTCTGGCTGTTCTCTCCCGCCACTGACACCGGTCAGTACCACAGCAGACACCGTTCTGGCTGTTCTGTCCCGCCACTGGCACCGGTCAGTACCACAGCAGACACCGTTCTGGCTGTTCTCTCCTGCCACTGGCACCGGTCAGTACCACAGCAGACACCGCTCTGGTTCTTCCGCCACTGGCACCGGTCAGTACCACAGCAGACACCGCTCTGGCTGTTCTCTCCCGCCACTGACACCGGTCAGTACCACAGCAGACACCGCTCTGGCTGTTCTCTCCCGCCACTGACACCGGTCATTACCACAGCAGACACCGTTCTGGCTGTTCTCTCCCGCCACTGGCACCGGTCAGTACCACAGCAGACACCGTTCTGGCTGTTCTCTCCCGCCACTGGCACCGGTCAGTACCACAGCAGACAGCGCTCTGGCTGTTCTCTCCTGCCACTGGCACCGGTCAGTACCACAGCAGACACCGCTCTGGCTGTTCTCTCCTGCCACTGGCACCGGTCAGTACCACAGCAGACACCGCTCTGGCTGTTCTCTCCTGCCACTGGCACCGGTCAGTACCACAGCAGACACCGCTCTGCGTGAATAGGACCGGAAAGACGGACCTGATGGCGGGTTAAAGGCCCGGTGACCGTGTCCTGTGGTAGGGTGTAGTCAGCTGCAGCCTTTCGTGAGGCGAATACCACCAAGTTTCACAAGTTGTTACGACTTGTCCTAAAAACTTGTGAAAGTTGTTTGCTAGAGCCATGCTTATTGGCTGGGTAGAAGATTGATGTGCTTCTCTGGGCAGCCAGAGCGCCGACACAGCTGTGGTTTGGCTGGCTGACGGTCAGCGCAGATCACGGCGCCCCTGCCGCAGGCTATCTGACCCATGCCAGAGAGGGTAGTAGGGGCGGTCGCGGCTGGCCACAGCTTAGGCGTTGTTCAGGCGTGCAAACGTCACACCCTGCACATCTCTTTGCTAGAGCGTTTACACGTCCCGTCCGCTCCAGATACAAGAGGGAGCGGCGGAGGCGAATGCGCCGCTACAACATCCAGGAGGTGACGATCCCCACGCCTGTGGTGGTGCCGTCCCTGCCGCCCGGCTCTCGGCAGCCATCTGTGGTCGGCGACGGCAGCTACGGCTTCCATCCGGGCTCCATAGATGGCGGCATGTACAGCACTGTGCCAGCGTAGGACCGGCTAGCGATGTGTTGAGGAGTTGCTTTACGGGGACATAATGTACGTCGGCGCGAAGTCCGTCCAGTTCTGTCGTGAACTAGCGTCACGGTGAAGCTCGTGTGGATATTTGTTTCTCGCCGCGTACCGTCCCTGCCAGTGGCGTTTGTGCATGAGAAAATGGCAGGTAGTGCGATTCTCGCCTCTGCTGCCATGCTCGGGCGAGCACTGACTTGGTTTATCCTGGACGTAGAGCAGAGGTCAGTGCCAGTGATTGGCTGGTCGTTTACTGACAGCAGAGATCGCTGCCTGTGGTTGGCTCTTGACTGCCGCGCTGCTGTTGACTGGGCAGCGTATGGCGAGGCTGCGTCTGCCGCACGATTCAGGTGACCGGCAACATTAACGTTGCCTGTCAGGCGGGACCAGCAGCCTGCCGGCGGATCCAACACGGGCCAGTGACGGTCAGGCTTGTGCTTCATTCGCCAAGTGATTCGATTCATTGAGTCGGAGTCTTAAGTGCTTGAAAAGAACGATTCGATTCAGTTTTGACTCAGTGGTCCTGCAATAGCAAGAATTCCGATTCGATTCCGATTTTGATGTCCTGTGGTTGGCGAATTAATCAATTCTGATTCCGGTTCACGACGTATGAATCAAGTCCAAGCCTGGAGCCCTCACGATCTAGCTTCCGTACTGGAGCGTGCTGAGTCTGTCAGCGGAGTGTGCCGACTGTGTGCTCACAGAGGACCGGTGAGCCAAATGTCACCGGATCGTTCCGACGATCCATGCAGTTCATCTGACTGCATGCGTGTGAGAAGGCATGCCATCTGTTATGTATGCGCTTGCTGAATCGATGTTCTCAGATGTTGGATGGTTTCTGTGCCGAAACGTCCGGGTTATATGTGCTGCTGACGTATAAACGATACTGAGGACAGTATGTTTCAGTCGGCAATGTTAGGCTCTCTAGGAAAATCTGACCTGACCACGGTTTAATATCGGAAGGACGTCTCTATCGCCAAAACCATCGTAAAAGTTTTCATGAGCGTGAGGCTCGAAAACTCGCTCTTTGGAGTCGGTGTCATAACATTGGTAGTTTCGCACACATAACCGAAAGCAGGGTGTTTTACGCAGGTGTGGTGAAATAAACCACGAGTGCACGTGTGTTATTAACAGTGGCGGCCGATCGTATTTGATCATGGGGAGGGGGGCGAAACCCCTCACCCATTGGGAGGGGGGGGGGGGTGAAACGGTATTTCGAGGCCACTGATCTCGAGAGGCGCCTTTTTCCCCTGAAGGGTCCCTCATCAACGTCCATGTTGCACGAGAACTCCCGTCCTGAGGCCGCGTAATTGGAGTTTTATTGCGACCGACCGCACGGGGTAAGCCGACGATCCGTGTCGATGTCGATGTCGAAGCCGACGATCCGACAGTCGTGCGTTGTGTGAAATCTGACACTCAACGGTTAAGCTCATATAGTCTGAGCGACCGACTACGAATTCGCTGATCCACTGTCATTGCAGTGGGTGTGAGGGGCATAATAAGCATACAGACGTGAGGTCGCACTGTTTCAAAACTTCATTACCACCAATCTACTTTCCAGAATTCAAGGGCACGTGAAAAGCGCGGGACGCACTGACCTCCTCAGACCAGAAACAGCCGGCACCGGCGGTCGATGTGCGTATTTCGGTGAGCCATTTGTCCGTTTGCTGCCGCTGTGCACATCACGAAAACGGCGCGCGCGCCTCGGCAGGTGCGGCACAGCTCGGTCCCGCTGTGGACTCCTGACGGCCACAGACAGGCAGCTGGTCGGAAGCCAAGGCAACTGGCGCGATGGCAACGGAATCCAAGTCAAATTATGGTACTGGCATAACTTGATGCAAAACTTAAGATACCCTGACATCAACTCAGCGCATAACGCGATGCCAAAAGCTGATCAGATGTTAAACATTAGTCGATTAGTCGTTCAGACCACCGGTTTCTGAGAAGTGAATTTTCATAAATCAGATCTCAGCACAGATCATCACATATCACAAACATGGATCAAATTCGAACCAAATGTAACGACCTTTATCAGCGTTACATTGAAACATTGGCTTATCAAATAGTTTAAATGATAGAGCCACAGCAGGTAATTATTTGATGTTAACGTACATTATCGGAGCAGTGAAACCAGAAATGGTGAAAACTGAGCGTGTGGAATGGCCCGGCCAGAAACGTATGCGTTAAAATTACTTAAACTGGATTTTGCTCAAAAATGAGTTCTTGTAATTTCAATCGAAAAAGGGAGAGCCTTGCCCCTTGGGTCCTCCCATTTGTAGTCGTCTCTGTAGCCGGATAACTTAGTTCCCCTGAGAAATTACAGGTTCCTCAGTTTAGAGACGTACCCAAGGCAGGGGAAAAAGGAACTATGGTTCCGTGATCTCTGGATCACCTTTAAGTGTAATGAGTGCAAGACCCAATTCTGGTCTCGGTTCGTCTTTAGGTAATGGTGACGTTTCACCGTCTCCCGCGATAGCCGGAGTACCTGACTGGGACGCGAATGCCCTTGGTTGTGGGGAGCAGAGGCGGAGGGTTCTAATAATGATGGCGGATAAACGTGTTCCCAGTGCATTGCATCACCCAAAGGCGTACGCTAATCTCAGAACCATTGGGAGGCGGGCTGCGGCCCCGCAGGAGACACAAATCTCCACTTTTGGCCCAAAACGCCGTTAACTAGCTCAATAACCAACCGGGCTGTCTTCGGGACGGAAGTCGGAGCCCCGAAGCAGGCTCGGAACTGCGGTTCGGTGACAGAATAGGCCCAGGCCTCCCGAGTCCATTCCGTAAAGCCACTAAAAAACGTTAGATTCCCGGCCTCTGGGCTGCTTTTAGGTGTAATCGGTACGAGGCCTTTCACGAGCTGTAACCGGGGTCCTCTAGTCGGGTATGGCTGATTCTGGTTCAGCGCAGGCCACCCGGGCTTATTCTGTGAGGCCCCGTGATAATTTACATCTCCAGTCTCTTGGTCACTTTTGAGTGTGATCGGTACAAGGCCCCCTTACGGACGGGAGTTGGGAGACTACAATCCGAGCCTTTGTTCAGCGCAGGCCATTGGAATCGAAAAGAGACCCTCTTTCGGATGGAAGTCCAACATGTCCCCCCCCTCCCCAACATGGTCCCAACTCTTTGCCAGGGCAGGCCTGCCGGGTCTATTCTTTGTTTTCGTTGGTTATGGCTCCTCCACACAATGGCTCCTGGGGCCCAGTCACTACAGTACGAGGACATAAAGACCGCCCCCCCCTGATGTTTTTCTGGGATTACGAGAGAACGAACAAACACAGAGTCACGAAGCTCCGTGTGCCTTTTCTTCATCAATTTCACATCTCGTGTCAAACTTTTGACCTCAGGTCAGGTCAGGTGCCTGACCTAGGTCAGGTCAAACAGATCTATGTCCAAAAAGTTTAGCGCCCCGAAATTTTTTCGGGAAACAAGATATCTCAATAATGCTTTCAGGGATTAGTGATCGCGATAAATGCAACAAATCTGCTATCTCAGATTTTTCGGAATTTTCCGGGTCATTGACCTAAGGTCAAGCCCATTTTTAAGACATGTCGTTTTTTCGGAAATTGACAGAATATTTCATAACATTTTTAGTGTGGAGTGAAGCAGACATCTAGTTACCGTCATTGGGCAAAGTATCAATGACTTCCAGCCATTAACCTGAGGTCAGGTCACGAATAACTGTAGTCAGGCAAAATGTGCCACCGTCAAAATCGACCATGAATTACTCAGAATGGGTAGAAAATGGCAAAACTGGCTTGCACAGACGTAAGTAATACCAGGAACCTCAAAAAGTTTGAAAAAATAGCGTATTTTGGCGTAAACAGGCTCTCGCGAATAAAGCTCCGCCAGTTGTGTAGATTGGTAACTAATGAATTGTTCCAAAATTTAAGCATGAAAAACCATCACAGGAACCACTAAGGCCAATGAAATTTACATAGACAGGCTTTTTCGCGAAAATAAAGGAACACTAAAATTAGTTCCCGTCAATTTGTTACAGCATACAGCTGCGGCGCACGCCGACAGCTGGCGTGAGAATTGCCGTGTCTTTAACTCAACGTTTCGGCGTATATATTGAACAAATCTGGGAAATTAGACGTGTATCGGCATCCACGGACCTTTACTTGTGCGCTGGTGCCTTTACCTATGCGTTATTAGTCACAGCCCTTGAAATTCAGGCCATTTCTCGGTCTCATGCAGTCGGCTATGAGAAAACATATATGGGGCGTAAATTGCTTACATATTGTCTAAAACTAAAAATGAGACCAGTTTCGAGCTCTGCTTGTCACAAGCTTTCCTACGGTATGCTTATTTTTATCGTGCAACCAACCGTTCGTGAGTTAGAGGGGGACGCCCCCCAGTCGCGCATGTTCGAAACGGACCGACGGTCGCGCGCGGGTTAAGTACAATGATGACAGTTTGAACCGCTCACCCTAGTGTCTGCACTTACTGTGATGTTTCCATAAGTTTCCTTGAAAAATAAGTAAATGAATAAAGAGCACAACAATCGTAGCGGAACTCACCATTTCTCACTGTATGCAAATGCATGGGTGTCTTTACGTTTTAGAAATGGGGGGACAAGCTGGCTGCAATCCACCAAGAATAGGTGGGTGGCTGGGTGGGGTGGAGTAACGATTATTTTTGTCGGTCGTTGCGAAATGATAACGTACGGTTGATGGGAATTGCCTATTTGATGCTTTAAAAATCAGGGGGACTAAGCACCACTTCTGGAAAACTACGTGGTACATGCCCCTGCAGCCCCGCAGAGATTACACTCATGGGCAAAGGTTCCAGAGTACGTGGGATGCCATGGTGGCGCCTTGGTGGAGCTAGAATACCTGGCTAAATGAGCATTCTATGTGAATACTTAAGTATGTCTATTGTCCGTTAATGTATTTGTATCAGAGGATTTGAGAAGAGATGTTTGTAAAACAGAAAGACAATACACCACAGCATGGGTTGCTGAGCACAAGCTGGATATTGCTTCACAGTCTTGATCTTGAGTCCCATTCTTGCAAAATATGTCTCAACCCTCTCAAACTAAGGAGGAAAAGTGGTGCTCCAAACGGACCTTAGAACCGCCAGTTACATTGACAATCTAATATAACAAGGCACATGTTGCCGTCGGTCGTGCAGCGCCCCGTCCGTGGGGCGGCGAAGCCCCGGCCGGCCGGTCCGACTGGCCTGCGCCGGCGGTCCGGCACGTCTCACCAGACCCAGCCGGCCATCTGCGTTTGCGCCGCATTTGTACCGCGTGGGGCCGCGACGCCCCGGCCGGCCGCCCTGCGCCGACGGTTTCGCGCATCTCGCCGGGCCCGGCCGGTCACCTCTATTTGCTTTTACCGTTTGTTCTGTCCCCAAAAATATGTCTCCCCTTTATCTCGTGACCTCTTTCGCTCGCGCTATACACGCTTGGCGTCCTCGTCCTCGTCCTCGTACACGTCCTCGCTCTCTTCCTGTCTGGCGTTCAAACTGTTCGGACGTCTCCTCAATACAGAAATTCGTTGTCAGTGATGGTGTGCGGCAGTGCGGTGATGTAAAATGACGTATAGCAGAAAAATAAAAGTCCGCGAGGCTCGGGAGTTTCCTTTTGCCCTCTCCTTGGCCTCCTGAATGGGAGGTCTCCTTGCTGGATGAATTGCCACTCTCGAGATTAGTGCATTCCTATCCCAGCGCGCCTGAATTGGAGCGTTCCTTGTGCTCTTGAACTGGAGCTCCTGCCTCATCTATACCACCTTGAATTTGCTGGTTCTTCCTTTCATTCTGCTGAGTTGTAGCATTCTCGGTTAGGACCGTATGCCATCTTGAATTGGATGGTTTTCCTTTCATGCTGCTGAATTGTAACATTGTGCTCCTGCTTCTCCTGAATTTTCCCACCTATTCCTCCTTGCTTTTCTCCTGAGCCGAGCGTAGCCCATTGAAGCCCATAGCCCGCAGCCCAAGTGTCGCGGACCCTAGTGTCCATAAAACATTCAGTCCGCACCATAGAGCCTTTAGACGGACGCTAGGCGGTCAGCGACAGCACATTTCTCCTTACACGGTTTTGTAGGCAGACATTAAAGCGACGTCTTGATCGAACACCGGGAGGCTAAACATGCGGCAATATCCGGCCGGATCGCAGGAACATTCGACCAGATACCGGATGTCGGATGATCTCTATTATCCGGCCGGATATCTGGCCGAACCGGATATCCGGTGCATCCCTTGCTGTAATAATTGCTGCCGCGAGGCGGCCCCTGTCACGTGTCGCGGTAGCCTGTTCCAGGCGGGAGCGGCTCCGTATGAAAAGAGCCGCTGCTTGGCAGTGAGACGGACGCGCGGCAGGTGAAGGACGGCGGTGCCAGTGGCGGCAGCGCGTGTTTGGCGTTCAGGCACAGCACTACGCCGGCGAAACATGCGCCGCAGTGGAGCAGGGGCGGCGGAGATATGCAGGGCACGGTACACGTTCACCGCATCGCGGTACCCTATCAGCTGCCTTATGCTGGACCAGGCAAGAGCGGCGAGAGCGAGAGCGACGTGTTCGTAGCGGTGCAGACCGGCGACCAATCTGGCTGCAAAGTGGATGGTCTGCTGTAGGCGATTAAGGCGGCGGGCGGCAGCTCCACCGTTCCGGGAGGCTCCTTCTGAGCTGTAAGTTTCCGGTGTATGGGTCACTTTTGAGTGCAGTTGGTACGTCGCCCTCTTACGGACCGGTGCTGCCCCCGGCCCCCCCCCCCGAGATCCGGACCCTGGTTTAGTGAAGACCATCTGGGTCCATTCTGTAAAGCCCCTCGAAAAACTGTAGGTTCCCGGGCTACGGTTTGATTTTGGGCGTAATCGATGCGAGGCACTCTCTCTGGACCTAAAGCTGGCAGGGCTCGAACCCCGGCTCAGGGCAGGCCACCGTGGTCTAACATTTCTGCGAGCCCCCCCCCCTCCTCCCCCCAAAAAATGAGGTCCTGGGCACTGGATCACCTGACTGTAATGGACACCAGGGCCTCTGTTGGAGGGAAGCCGGGGCCCCTAGCAGGGTCTGAAATGTGTGTCAGGGTGGGTCAGCGGGGTCCATTCTGCGAGGCACTTTACAAATTTTAAGTCTGCAATCTCTGGTCACTTTTGGGTGCAACCAGGCCATTAAAGAACAAAGCTGAAATCCCTGTTAAGTAGGACTTCAAGGAACACGCACGCCATATGCCTACTTTCCTTCCTGCACCCCAAAAGCTTATAAACAGGAGAGCAGAAACATCGTTTTGCCCTCGACCAAGTGCGGCTGGAGGGAGGGGGGGGGGGGGGTAGCTGTCCGTCCTGCCCGTCTCTTCCTCCGCTTGGTTATTAAAAGCCATCTGCAAGCCATCAGCTCAGCTCGTTCGACCGGTGGACACTTGTTTGAACCACAAACGTAATTGGCTTCACACGTGCGGCCGTGCAAAACGATATATAAACACGCCCTCGGCGATTGGAAACCATCGTCTGCAGCCTCACAGGCGACAACAGTCACAGCATGAAGCTGCTTGTGGCCGCGTGTTTGGTCGCGCTCGTCGCCTCCGTTCCCCTGGACTCCAGGGTGGAGGACGAGGATGAGCTGCAGATGCACGAGATGTGGGGCTCCTCCTACGCGGAGGTGCAGGCCAAGATGGGCCTCGGCAATGGAGCCTCCCTCTCTCGCTCTGGACAGGTGCTCGACCAGGCCTTCTGGAAGAGCATCGCCCAGGACATTATCCAGACCAAGCTGAGCGACAAAGTGTACCACAAGCAGGCCAAGAACGCCATCCTCTTCATCGGTGACGGCATGTCCATCCACACGTTGGCCGCCGCGAGAAAGCAGAAGGGTCTGCTGCACGGAGCCGATGTGCCCGAGCACACCATGCTGTCGTGGGAGAAGTTCCCCTACACCGGTCTGTCCAAGACCTACAACTGCGACCGCTGGACGGCCGACTCGGCCTCCACCGCCACTGCCTACCTGACCGGCGCCAAGGGCAACTTCCTCACTGTCGGTGTCGACTGCTCCGTCCTCATCTGGAACTGCGACGCCGTCAACGAGAATACCTCGCCCAAGTCGATCCTGCGTTACGGAGTGGAGGCCGGTAAGTGGGTGGGTCTGGTGTCCACCGCCCGTATCACTCACGCCTCTCCCGCCGCCACCTTCGGCCACACTGCCTACCGAACCTGGGAGTCTGACGCCGACTTCGTCGCCATGGAATGGATGACCGGTCCCGTCAAGGAGTCGTGCAAGAGCTCCATGAAGGACCTGTCCACCCAGTTCGTCGAGCGTGAGGGCATCGACATCAACGTGGCGTTCGGCGGCGGCTGGGGTAAGTTCACACCCAAGGAGGTCGAGGGTGGCTCCCGTCTGGATGGCCGTGACCTGATCCAGGAGTGGAAGGACAAGCAGGCCTCTCTCGGACGCAGCTACGCCTACCTGAGCACCAAGGACGAGCTGAACAACTTCGACGCCACCTCCGCCGACTACGTGCTGGGTCTGTTCAGCCGCAGCCACATGCAGTACCGCGCCTTCCAGACCGCCGATGACGTCAACCTCACCGAGATGGTGAAGAAGGCTCTGGAGATCCTGAAGCGCGGTCCCAACGGCTTCGTGCTGTTCGTTGAGGGCGCCAAGATCGATCACGGTCACCACTACGGCAACGCCTACACGGCCATCGACGAGACAGTGGAGCTGGAGGAGGTTGTCCAGTACGCCGTCGACAACACCGACATCGAGGATACCCTGATCGTGGTCTCCTCCGACCACGCGCACACGTTCACCATCAACGGCTACCCGGAGCGCGGTCTGGACATGTTCGGACCGGCGTCGTTCCTGGCCGGCGGCATGCAGAAGGGCGGCCCGCCGCCGTCGCTGCCCTACTCGATCCTGCAGTACGCCAACGGTCCGGGCGGTGCCCAGACCAAGGAGGAGATGGTCGCCAAGCGTTCCGCTCTGGCCGATCTTGGCCCGAACGCCGAGTGGCGTGACCCGCACTACAAGCAGGTGGCCGGCATCCACCTGCCCAAGGAGACCCACGGCGGCGACGACGTGGGCATCTTCGCTCGCGGTCCCGGCGCTCACCTGCTGCGCGGCAGTCTGGAGGAGAACGTCATCCACCACGTGATCAACTGGGCCCTCTGCCAGGGCGACTACCTCACTGTCTGCGACGAATAGATGATACATATCACCGCCACTCTGTTGTCTTGCCGTGATGCGGTGTCTGGGCCACAGTTCTGCCGATGTGTGTCTGCTTGTGACACTGCTCTTATCATTTCCGAAATAAAGACTCAAAGCATGTAAACCATCGCATTGTTTTGCTGAAGGCGATGAAATTACCAAAACTCAGGAAAACTACTGGTTCTACAATGGTATGAAACATGAAGAAGTTGTTACTGCCAGTGACTTCTTTTGAAGTCATGCATAATGAAAGCTCTATCATTGCATGCCGAGTCGTAAAACTGTGATAAGTCGTATGGGTGGTGCCGAATATCCGCAACGATATTGGGCACCACAGAGAAGAAGCATCCGCGCGATATTTGTTACTACAGGATATACCAACACCACTGGACGCACAAATATAAAAAAGAAAACGTTAGGACGGAAGCTCTTGTGAATACCAAGCCTTGGCTGATGTTAAATTTTTCTTCGGGTCGCCGTTCGACCTTGACCTTGGGTGGAACTCCGCCGTGCTGTTTTTGTTTGTTTGTTTGTTTTTGTTTTTTTCTGCCACGACTTTTCCGTGTCATCGTCATCCATTTGTACAAGACATTGGGTGCCGACAAACAACTGCGAAGAGGATTTTATATGGCGGACATCATTGTTTGACCTTGACCGAAAGCCAGTCTATGGGGTATTGTTATTTGCAATGACAGCTTGAAGAAATCTTTGCGACTCATTCAGACCAAAATTATGGTGACAAGAGTCATTCACGTAGTCACTTTGCAGCCAAAGAGATCACTGTTGTATTTATACGGACTCATCACGGATTTTATTACGCAAATTTTTTATCCGGCAGAGATCATCGGTTCACCTCGACATCAAGCCCAATGCTGCAGTATTGTTTGTCGGTCCGATGACGATTTTTCGAGTCGTCGGAACCAATTCTTGCGAAAGCCATGACGCCGAGCATCAAAGACGTAAGGGTCACCCATAACTGGAAATGGTACACCAGGTTTTGACCTGAGGTGAAACTTTGACGAAAAAATTGTTCACGAAATCAAACAGTGACCTCTTTCATGATGATGCTGGCTATTTGGTGTTTGGCGCCATGATCTTGTATGAAAGGGTTGCCACGACTTGCAAAAATCGCCATTAGTGCGTGAAAGTCCAAATTTTTTATACAAGGTCAAGGTCAAACCACGGATAACTTACTATTGGGTTGGAAACTCCGTCCACTTCTACGGCCACGGGATCCGCGCATGCGCACAGCGACAGAAAGTAAACTTCGTGTGTGGCATGGAGCCAGACTTTCAACGCTCACCACACACAGAGCACAGAGGAGGCGGACGAAGGCTATAGCCGGAATAGGGCCGGCGGCTCCATCAGCACCCGGCAGTTTCAGCTTCAGCGGTGACTACACGCCTCCCCCTCCCCAGCTACCAAAACGCACTTTTTAGAGCGCGTACTGTTGCCCCTTTGTTTCCCCCTGTACTGCCCTTCCGAGGGCGGTAAAGGCTGGTCTTCTCCCTTCGCCACCACTCCCACTCCCCCTCCAGCCTTCCCCCTCCTCCTCTGCAGCTACCACATCGCACTTTTTAGTACGAGTATATTTGCCGCCTTCCCCTCTGTACTGCCATCCTAAGGGCGGTGGACGTCGCCCCTTCCCCTCTGTACTGCCACCCTGAGGGCGGTGGAGGTCGTCCCTTCCCCCTGTACTGCCATCCTAAGGGCGGTGGAGGTCGCCCCTTCGCCTTCCCCCACGACCGTCTCAGCGACTGTGATGCTCCCCTGCCCTTCATAGGGCTGTTATAACACACTCCCGTGACAGAGCATTGTGCTTTGTTCCCACCACGTGAGTGGACTTCTTTTTTGTCTTTTTCTGTCCTGAGTCTTTTTTTCCTAAACCTCAAGCCATTGGGGATACCAAACGGTGTATACCCTTCTCACTTCGCTCTCCGGGATGGTGAGGATTTTTTCAACGGACCCTTTCACTCCTACTTAAATCTACGCTATATCTTCTGCCGTAACACTCCTTGGTCTTCACACTTACCGCACTGTACAAGTTTACCACGTACCTCACCTACAACATCCGTGCTCTAACACCAGCTTCTCGACAGACCAAAATGTCCACAAGGGACCCCGTTAGGGGGACCCCAGAACTCGGGTGGCGCGCCTTGGGGGCCCGCTTGCCTCCCAGCTCGGTGTCGCCTCTCGACGGGACATTCATCTTTTTGCGGCCCCTTAAGGGCATTTTTACCAAAAACCCATTCGCCCTCCAGAGGCCTCGGACAGCTCGGCAGGTATGGTCCACACGGACAAGCTGGTCCGGTCTGGTTCTGTCCTTGTCCGGATTGTAAAGCCCAAACCATGGCGGTCATGGCTTTGTCCTCCTTCTTACGCCTCACGGTTCAAGCCGAAGTAGTCTTGGACCTAAACGCCTCGACGGGAATGGTCTATGCTCCTGATCTGTCGAGGATGACTAAGGAGGAGCTCGTGCAGGAGTGGCAGGCCCAGGGAGTCCGCAAGTCTCCGTCCCTCACCCCCTCCCCCCGCGACGTGGCCCAGCCCCGAATCTCCGGGTGGGATTTTGGGTCCTGCCTCTTCCCTCAAACCTCTACGCAAGCTTCCTGCGTTTGCAGGTGCATCTGTATGTGCCCCCACCCTCTAAACGGTACCACTGCTGCCAGAAGTACGGCCACGCCGAGAGGGTATGCCGCGCCGAAGACCCTCTGCATAGACGCCCACCAGTCAAGCACCTGCGCTGCTGACACACCTCTGTGCACCGTCTGTGATGGAAAGACCCTGCCTGGGACCGGAGCTGCCCTGGCTGGGCCTGCTACAGCGAGTTAGAGGTCCGTCAAATCCAAGGCCCAGCCCATCCAAGGCCTTCCGCCGGCACCAGCCATCCCCTCACGCGCCCAGAGAACGTCGCGCCTGGCCCGCACCATATGAGGCACACGGAGCCGCCGCGATCGGCCCGGCCCGGCCCTGCGGCCTCGGTGACCCCGGCGGCCCCTATGGCCCCTAGACGGGCTCCAATCCGCCGTCACCGGCCGGAGCCTGTCTCTGCGGCCCCGGCGGACCAAGTTCACCTTCGGTGGGCTCCGCTCCCCTCGGGGTCCACCCCGTCGACCCTGGCGGCCCCTGCTCGGAGGTCACCCCCAGGGGACTCCCACCTCGACCCCTCGCCGGCGTCGAGACCGGCAAGGCGACCCTTTTCTTCCCCAGGAACTCGCCTGTCCCTGCGATTCCCTCCCCGTTCAACGGAGCGGCTCTCTCACCCGTCCGCCTCGGACGGCCAAAGCCTCAGCGAGTCTGAGGTGTCTCCTGCCCGTCGCCGAGGGCACGCTGGCGGCTGCGAAGGGGCATGAGACCACACAGCCCTCCCTGTAGTCATCAGCTGTTATTCCAAGTGTTCCTCAATTCCTATTCCAATGGAACACCAGTGGACTGGTGGGCCAATGGGCGGAATTCATTGGGTATATTGTGCGGACTGGCTATCCTTTAACACGCAAACTGACGACAGTCACCCTCCAAACACGACGTTTTCGCTCGCACAATTCCTGTACACAATCACCCAAGCAGCACACGACAACATTCCACACACCTTATGGCCACAAGGCCGCAGGCACGCGGCCCGGTGGTCTGACGTCTGCCAGAGAGCAGTAGCGATACGACACCAAATTGAGCGGCTGTGTCTGCGGCCCGCTCGAGGAGGCGGCTAGACAGGCGCGGACAATGCCGACACATCATTCTTACGGAAAAACGTAAATCCTGGGATCAGTACATCAACATTTTCAGCAGATTAACTCCGTTCACAAAAATTTGAGGCTCTGTACACGCCTTTTTCACGAAATATAGATCACCCAGAGCATTCCCACAACTGACCGTACAAAACATCACAATACAAAATCGAGAGAGGTCATGACACAATTCACACAGCACTCTGCGGCAGTCCCTGCCAACTCACAGCACACCTAAGCCACACTCAGGCAGTTGTATGCCACAGTTCAGACATGCCACTTCGATGCAAATAACACGGAGTCCTCCAATCAATAATTCACCCCAGCAGAACTGACACATGCACTCGGTAGCGTCGGCAACACCTCGGTAGAACCGGGTCGTGTAGCTTACCCCTTTTTGGAAAATCTCTGAATATGGTCTAGCTCATCTGTTAGACGCTTTAAATAAAAGCTGATTAGATGAATACTTCCCGGCCACCTAGTACTCCTCTACTATCATTTTCCTTCTCAAACCTGGCAAACCTTCCACTAACCCTGCCAATCATCGTCCCATCTCACTCACGAGCTGTGCGTATAAGCTGTTCGAGAACATGGTCATTGATCAAATTAGAATCTGTCCACAGACTGACAACATTCTTTTTCATCTTACCAAACGGCTTTCGCTCTTGTCGTTCCACTGTGATTGGGATTTGGACAAAATGATTTGGATTTGGCCGATAGCCAAACCCAAATCGTTCATGCTATTCAAAGTGGCTTTACTCATCGAGAGTTGACGGTAGCACTATTCCTAGACCTAAAAGCCTCCTTTGACAACGTACATCATTTTGCAGTTTTAATTAAACTGCATCGCACTGGAATTCGTGGCAGACTGGCTGAATTGATTTCTTTCCTCAGCTAAGAACATTCACAGTGCGTCAGGAGCAGGGCTTGCCACAAGGCAATGTTCTTTCTCCTACCTTATTTCTACTTCTGATTAATGGTGGTGCGAATGAGTTCTCAACAATACATCCACCTCAAATACTCTCTTTATGCCGACGGCATAGCGGTATGGTTCACACACCCTAGCGTCGACCACGCTAATACCTTCGAGCAGCTCGGACTCGATTCAGTCCATGAACAGTGTAAACCGCGGGCAGCCCTTCCACAGCTCGGACATTTCCATTACATTCCCATACAAGACATTTCCAATTACATTCGATTCAAGCATTAAGGTATCACTTTAGATCGTGAACGTTCCTTGAATTCACACGTTGCCGACATAGAACAATGCTGTTTTCGCCGATTTTTTGGTCAGGACTGAGGCGCCAAAACGTGTGCCCTACTGCGTCTCTGCATGGCTCTAATTCGACCAATCATAAAATATAATGAATTTCCTTTCCGCAGTATCTCACCCTGATTTGCTTCAGCCAATGAGGTCGTTCAGAAACGAGCATTTAGAATTATCATTTAAGCGCCAGAATCATCACTGGCTCTTTCACTACGTCTCCCGTTGATAACCTCCGGGCCAACGCTGGAATACCTTCTCTCGCACAAAGGCGCAAACGACACATCAGTAAATGCTTGATCCGAGTCCACACAACCAATAATTACCCGTCAAAACGCATCCTTAACTACCCTGGACCACGACAGAACATCATCGCGCGACAAATAGAAAATATTCACACTCTGCCCAAAATCCACCCAAAATTCCTTATCGCCTGACCCGGAATCTTGGAAACCACTGGACATACCGTAAATCTGACATTAGATACCTTTTTACGGAAAAAATGTTTACTCCTGCAGAAGCACCAGACTTCCACGGCATTTAGAGAAAAATTGTTGGACTACACTTTCACATACACTGACGGCTCCTGTGCCCCTTAGGTCACGGGTGCCACTTTCATTGGAGGTAGGGCCCGTCTTTCCATTTGGTTCTCAAAATTTCACTCCATTTTTTAACGCAGAAATCGGGCCTTGCTGGCTGCCATACAACACATCAAACACATCCGACGGCAGCGGATGTGACGGCAGCGGATGTCAGTAGCACCTACCGGCAGTTAACACTGCTGTCAGTAGCACCGACTGACTGTCAACAATGCAGTCAGTAGCACCGACTGACAGTCAACACTGCAGTCATTACACCGACTGACAGTTGACACTACAGTCGTCACACCGACTGACAATTAACACTGCTGTCAGTGGCACCGACTGACAGTTAACACTGCTGTCATTACACCGATAGCACATCACCAACCCAGACATACAACAGCTCGTAAAGACACACAGCACATTTCCGAACCATATTCACCTCACACTCCTCAAAGTGCCGGAATTTAAAAAGCGAATCGATTCAATGGCGCCTCCTGGTCTCACGAACACCTAAGGCACAGGGCACGTGTAGCACTAAGCTGTCTGACATACAGGTGTCTATCTTATACACGTTAGGCAATTATTAAACCGGAAATGATACCCCGCCCTTTTCAGATCGGCGGATACAAGAGGAACGATAAGTTTCTTAACGGATCACTTTCGGTATTTTCTGTTACCTGCAAAGAACGGTAGGGGCAACTGGGCATCCACTTGAATCTGGGCATCGAAACTAATCAGAATACGCTTGCGGCCAGCGCCCCACGCGGAAAGTTTCCTCTCAATTCAAGGACAGATAAATGATCATCATTGCTGAAGCCCTACGGTCATTGTTGAATCATTTCTGCGCAGTTCTAAAGCAAACGTCTAACATTTTAAACTAATGCGAAAGGTAAATATTTTCATATTTTCATATAGATATATATTTCATAGTATTTTTCACTTAAATCAATAGTTACCCAACAAACATCTCTTTATCCACCACTGCTGCCAGTGGCATCGTGCAGTCTTGCATTGGAGCATCTTCGTCAGTGAGCCCGACCGCGTTGATACCGTCTCGCCTCACGCAGGCTCTATTAGCTGCGTAGCGCTGGGTTGCGATGGCCGACGTGCAGTTTTGCAGACGCTCACCAGAGGCGCTGTATTACATGGGAGCCCAGAGTTGTCTGAGGCGGATGAGCTGGCTGCCTCTAAGGCCGGTTTGCGCCGATGCTTGCGGAGGCAGCCGGGTCGGGATACGGCGCGTCGTGAGGCATTTTTGCGGGCATGCTCCCTGAATGAACGTGGAGTGACAATGAGCACGTTATTCCATTTGATCACGCTTTCAATATTACAAACGGTGTTACTACCCACAGATGACGTATTTCAGTTCTACGTTTCCCGACAATATTGGTGCGGAATTCCCCCAGTTTCCTAAAATGACGGGCCTCCACTGAATCCATTTCGATCCAGCGCCGATGGAATAGCAACAAGTCTGATTCAGTTCTGATCATGATTCACTGCGGTTTTCAACTCCGGTTTACTTGCCAGTGGTTTCAGTATGAAATCACTGACACGATTCAGAATCGATTCAAATTGATTCTAAATCAAGTCCAAGCTTGGCGCTGGCACGGAGCGGCTTTTGTTCTGGAGCGTGCTGAGTCTGTAAGCGGACTGTATCGACTGTGTGCTCACAGAGGACTGGTGAACCGAATGTCACCGGATCATTCTCACGATCCATTCCAGGTAGCTCACCTGACTCACTGCGTGTGAGAAGGCATGCCACTTGTTATTTAGTCATTTGCTGAACTGATGTTTTCAACTACTGTTTAGCTGCCGTGACGAAATGTCCGGGTTACATGAGCTGGTGACGAATAAACGATACCGAGGACAGTGCGTTTCATTAGGCAATGTCAGGCTCTCCAGGGAAATCTGATCAGATGATGATGTAGTACCTGCGAAACATCTCCAGGAATGAGGCCGTGATCACAGTCGACATAAATGCGTGAGACTCGAAAGCGTACGCGATGGACTCAGTCTCGTCATATTAGTTTTATCACATGCATAACCGTAGGCAGGATCTTTGAACCGGCGTCCGGTCGCGGGAACGGAGGCGAATATCCACCCCAAACCCCCCTTCCTCCCCAGGAGTTCCCAGGCTTTGTGTGTTCGCACAGAAAAAACTGAAATGCCAGCAAAGTTAACTCATCGAGGGGAGCCGAATGCACGCATATTTTTTTTTTTTTACCTTGAAGCAATACTGAGGTTGCCATAAGTCATCATAGGTGAGACTAAGCTAAGGAGGAAGTGGGACAAAAAAGGAAATCGACGTTGTGGTTTTCATTTTGGTAAAATACTAGGATGATTATTAACATGTCGAACGCATTGATACCACAAATAACCCAATTAAGCAATGAAGTCAGGTGATGCCACGACTTAATTGCCTGCATGTTTGAGGCGCGTTTATGGCATATCTCGCTTCAACTTACTGCGTGGTTCTGTGACGAGTTGGCATCCAGATGATGCCTGTAGCATAGAAGACTTGATAATTCTTTTTTTCGCTGCCCGGAACACCAACCTGGATCAAGTGAAATCACAAGCGGCCAATGCCCTTTGATGACCTCCAGTGACCTTATTATGACCTTATGTTTGACTTGGGCCCATTTTTGGAGCTAAATTTTATTTTAACGTCTGTTGCTACCCTCAAAAACAACAGCTTGTTACTTCCTAGATTGACAGTTTTGATTTTCGCTTGTTGAGGGCAACGGTATCCATATCGTAGCCATGACGTGAGCTAAGATCTTGCATGTTCTAGTAATTTCATGGCAACATATCTCGTTGTCTACGTCTCTGACAATATCTGAGCATAAAAACTTGGCACGAAATCGGTGCAATTTAAGCTACATCTCAAGAACTGCTCAAAAGTGCATTCAACTGAGGTTATTGAGCACCGATTTTCCGATACATTTATGACGATCTGTTCCTTCTGCAAGTTTGGTAAAAAGTCGCCCAATCCTTAAAAAAATTATAAGGGTTACAATTCTGTGGGGGTCAACCTGTTTCACCTGACCTCGATCAGTGATCTGACCTGCTTCGAACTTAAACTTTGCACAGGAGGCGCAAGGTGACTGCAAAAGGTACCGCGAGTTTCGCGGCGCTACCCGCCGCTGTTTCTCCGGTGCGCTCTGAAAACCTGAGGGGGGGGGGCCGATTTCCGCCCTGCGGCCGGGCACTGGTTAAGTAGATGGGGTGAAACAAGCCATGAGTCCAGCTACGTGCTATTAAATGCCATCTGTGAGTGTTAACTTGGCGAAACGCTGACCGATGGGCACCTGTTGACGCCACAAGGGCAATTGGCTTCACCTGTGCGGCCGTACGGAGACTGTATATAAGCACACGCTCGGCGATCGAAGACCATCGTCTGCAGCCTCACAGGCGACAAGAGTCACATCATGAAGCTGCTCGTGGCCGCGTGTCTGGTCGCGCTCGTCGCCTCCGTTCCCCTGGACTCCAGGGTGGAGGACGAGGATGAGCTGCAGATGCACGAGATGTGGGGCTCCTCCTACGCGGAGGTGCAGGCCAAGATGGGCCTCGGCAATGGAGCCTCCCTCTCTCGCTCTGGACAGGTGCTCGACCAGGCATTCTGGAAGAGCATCGCCCAGGACATTATCCAGACCAAGCTGAGCGACAAAGTGTACCACAAGCAGGCCAAGAACGCCATCCTCTTCATCGGTGACGGCATGTCCATCCACACGTTGGCCGCCGCGAGAAAGCAGAAGGGTCTGCTGCACGGAGCCGATGTGCCCGAGCACACCATGCTGTCGTGGGAGAAGTTCCCCTACACCGGTCTCTCCAAGACCTACAACTGCGACCGCTGGACGGCCGACTCGGCCTCCACCGCCACCGCCTACCTGACCGGTGCGAAGGGCAACTTCCTCACCGTCGGTGTCGACTGCTCCGTCCTCATTTGGAACTGCGACGCCGTCAACGAGAATACGTCGCCCAAGTCGATCCTGCGTTACGGAGTGGAGGCCGGTAAGTGGGTGGGTCTGGTGTCCACCGCCCGTATCACTCACGCCTCTCCCGCCGCCACCTTCGGCCACACCGCCTACCGCACCTGGGAGTCGGACGCCGATTTCGTCGCCATGGAATGGATGACCGGTCCCGTCAAGGAGTCGTGCAAAAGCTCCATGAAGGATCTGTCCACCCAGTTCGTCGAGCGTGAGGGAATCGACATCAACGTGGCGTTCGGCGGCGGCTGGGGTAAGTTCACACCCAAGGAGGTCGAGGGCGGCTCCCGTCTGGATGGCCGCGACCTGATCCAGGAGTGGAAGGACAAGCAGGCCTCTCTCGGACGCAGCTACGCCTACCTGAGCACCAAGGACGAGCTGAACAACTTCGACGCCAGCTCGGCCGACTACGTGCTGGGTCTGTTCAGCCGCAGCCACATGCAGTACCGCGCCTTCCAAACCGCCGATGACGTCAACCTCACCGAGATGGTGAAGAAGGCTCTGGAGATCCTGAAGCGCGGTCCCAACGGCTTCGTGCTGTTCGTTGAGGGCGCCAAGATCGATCACGGTCACCACTACGGCAACGCCTACACGGCCATCGACGAGACGGTGGAGCTGGAGGAGGTTGTCCAGTACGCCGTCGACAACACCGACATCGAGGATACCCTGATCGTGGTCTCCTCCGACCACGCGCACACGTTCACCATCAACGGCTACCCGGAGCGCGGTCTGGACATGTTCGGACCGGCGTCGTTCCTGGCCGGCGGCATGCAGAAGGGCGGCCCGCCGCCGTCGCTGCCCTACTCGATCCTGCAGTACGCCAACGGTCCGGGCGGTGCCCAGACCAAGGAGGAGATGGTCGCCAAGCGTTCCGCTCTGGCCGATCTTGGCCCGAACGCCGAGTGGCGTGACCCGCACTACAAGCAGGTGGCCGGCATCCACCTGCCCAAGGAGACCCACGGCGGCGACGACGTGGGCATCTTCGCTCGCGGTCCCGGCGCTCACCTGCTGCGCGGCAGTCTGGAGGAGAACGTCATCCACCACGTGATCAACTGGGCCCTCTGCCAGGGCGACTATCTCACCGTTTGCGACGAATAGACGATACATATCAGCGCCACTCTGTTCCGTTACGTTGATACGTTGTCTGGATCACGCTTCTGCTGTTGTGTCTGCCTGTGACACTGCTCTTGTCATTTCTGAAATAAAGACTCAAAGCATGTAAACTACCGCATTGTTTGTCGACGAAGGCGATGAAATTGCCAAAACCCAAGAAAACTGTTCATGTCTCAATGCAGCGATAGTCTGAAAAGTTTTGTGCTTGTTTGAGCCGGTTATTTTGCAGTCGTGCTTAATGAAAGCTCCATCGATTGCAGGCCGGGCCGAAAATTTTTGTGGCAATAAAATCTTTGTGGGGGGTGGAGTTGTACTCGTGATTGGACGGTCGTTCGACCCATCTCCAAACCATTCCACTGTCGACCCTGGAACGTCGGGCAGGGTTGCATGCATTGCCGAAAAATCGCCAAACTGACGGTTTACGGGATAGCCTGATTCCACCACCACGTATGTGACAATGTGCGCGACGACCTCCGCGACGGTATTCGATACCACAGAGAAGAAGCATCAGGAACGATGTTTGTTCAGACAGGGCACACCAACACCACTCAGCTTTGAAAAAAAAAACAGAATGAAAACTCATTTGAAGCCCAAGTGCTGAATGGAGTTCAGCTTGACTCGGGGTCGTCGTTTGGCTTTGACTTCAGGCAGAAATCTGAGGTAATGTTTTTTTCTCTTGGTCAGGAGTTTCCCAAGTCATCGCGACCCGTTTCTATGAAAAACTGGGTCTCAAAAACAAATGTAAGAGGGATGCGCATGGCGGAGGTCATTGTTTGACCTTGACTGAAGACAAATATGCGCGGTACTGCTTTTCGCACTGACAACGTTTACGGGTCACTTCGACCCATTCGTTCTGAATATAAGGTGTCAGACATATTTTACCCAGACCTGTTCACTGTTTAATCTTTGCCGGACCGAGGGAGGGATGACTGAAATGAGAGCTCCCTCCGGTTTCCTGAGGCTAACGAAAAACCGAAAAGGTGCAGAGATGAGCAATCATTGGGCACCTTTCTGTACAGCTTTTTAAATTTGTGTCAGTTTTTAAACTCAGGACCACCTCAGGCCATGGACCTATGACAGGTCAAGTAGAACTGTGTTCCAAAAAATGAAAACTGCATAACATTTTGAGAAATCGACAACAGAGCCAACACAAAAATTAGTACATACAGGTCTGGTTCCCTGTTCGTATATAGCTTCTGCTTCGGGAAGAAAACAAACTGAAAATGATAAAACAAGTTCGCTTCTTAGAACGAGAAGTAGGAATGACGATGATGTAAAAAGAAATGAGAATAGATGGCGTGCAGGTATGCAATTGTATGACCCGTTGTCTGCATGCAATGTGGAAATAAGTTGTACTACCGCAAAATATGTTGCATTGGAGTACAAAACTGTCATGCGAATCCTAATCACGAACACATTTCTGTATGCCATTGGCCGGAAGGAAAGAACCCTTTGTACGTTTTGTAGCACGACTCCAGAAACTTGGTGTCATTTGTTGAATGAGTGTGGCATTGTGGATAATTATTGGAGAGCTGTGAAACGCATACTGCGTGAACATGAGTTACACCATGCCAGTCCTTCTCCACTGATCAGGGAAACTGTTTTTGATCCATGTCACTGCAGTAGGAAACGTGTGGTTTACAATGCCAGTAATAGGCAAACTAGACCAAGTTATCGAGGGTTTAATTCTGCTAGAAAGTGACATGCGTGACGAACGTATGCTCGCAACTTGGCCTAACAAAACGAGCCGTTTAATCGGAAGCTGTCAGTTAAACCAAACAAAACGAGCAGTTGAATCGAAAGAGGGGAGCGCTGTCCCAGCTTCTGGTTGACGGACTGTTGTTTACGAACATGCTTTGATTGTTACGTATGATGACTCAGCACTGCAGCTCTGTCGAGTAAAGATCCCCACTTTGTTTCCCATATTTCAACAAGCCAATGCAATGGTATTTGTATCGGATCATTACAGAATGCTGTTAAATGAGTGGATCCCTTAACCCTATTCCCGGAGGGCTAGACGGTATGGTCGATTCCCGGCAGGGGGGGCGGATTCGGCCCCCCTGAGATCTCGAGAACTACTAGTCCGATTTCATCGCAACAAACGGCAATCGATTTGCCGTGACGTGAACTACATTTTTATCAAAAGAAATTTTCAAAATTTTGAAATTTGTGGATACACGGGGGCAAAAATGTAAAAATGGGGGGTACTTTTGGACTTCTTATAACTCCGTTGTTTATCGACCGATTTCGATGAAACTGGCATGAATCGAGAGATTATAGATAGGGTTTTTACCATGGGTCCGCAAATGGGGAATTTTGAGAAAATTCATGGGCGTTCACAGGGTTTCAAAAATAGGAGGATTAGTTTTCCAACAACTGAATGAACAAAAGAGGCAAACACCCTTTTTAGGCCTCTGCTAGTCATGTTATACTAAACAAGTACAAATCGCATTACAATGTTTGTATAATGTTAGCATAGGCGGTGCCAGGGACATGAAAAAGGGGGAACTGTCACGGTCACACGTTCTCCCAGATCAGCTTGTGACGTTTGACCTTAAATGACCTCCAGTGACCTTGGGATCGCTTGTAATGATCTCGTGTGCATTTAATATTATCTGTAGACGTTTTCAATCATTTGAATTCACTCTATTTCAAAAATTTCATTTTTTGGCTATTGCGGTATAGGGTACGCGCACTGACATTTTAGGTCATATCTCCGTGACCCGACCCGATATCAAGGCTGAAACTTGGTACACAAGTAGAGAGCACCCTTCTACGTCATATATATTCCAGGTTTGGCATTTAAAAAAATGGCGCCGAAATTATAGCAAAAAAACAAATTTTGACTTTTCACCTTGACCTGACCTTGTAAAATGACCTCAGATAAACAAAATTATATCTGCAAATTGCCCAACTATTTAGCTATATACCCATATAAAGTTTTAAGTTCCACCTTTAAAACTCTGTTTTTGGCAGACATTTCCTTTTACCCTTAAAATGGTCAAAAATGGCATGAGGTGCCTCCCAAAAACGTTGCCTGGCTCCGCCCCTGAGCAAAATAGAATTTTGAAATTTTGTCACAGCATGTAGAAGGAATAGCTAGGAAAAGTGACCAAGTTTCGTGAAGCTGCGTTAAAAAGCCTGGAATTGGCAAGCAAAAAACCCGAGGGGGGCGGATTCCGCCCCCCTGCCGGGAATAGGGTTAAGTGAGGAAAGGCAAAGAAAACATTTTGTGAAATGTGCCGATTAACATGACACTTCACGAAGTGACAGAACACAAAGAATGGAACAATTCTGATAACTCGAATTTTTCGGACATTTCCGAGGTAGTGACTAGGTGAGCTGAACTTCGGCTTTCTTATGTTCCCTATTGCGACTGAGAAATCGGTTCGGCGTTTTTGAAACTTCGATGTATACTCCGGTACTTCTCGCGTCGCTCTTACACGCCAGAAACGCACGACTCATAGACGTTCATATCTTGACCTAGGTTGACCTTGTTTTACATTACTACGATAGTTGCAGACTTCATGGCAGTGGTACTGGGTCAGGCGTGACCAACCACCTCTCCAGAAAACAAACAATGGATTTCGACAGCTTAATTCCCGCATTTGGACGGATTTTTGTTTCAGTTTCTCACGAAAGAAGAAGATCGATTAGTTCACGCCAGTTTTGTCAGCTTTATCATTTGTTACGCTGTCGGCACAACAAGAGGTGGCCTATTATTACTTTGGTGTGAACAGAATAAGTATCGTCGAGAATTATGGGGGAAAGAGAAGAGAGGAAAGGAATGATGAGGGGACGGAAGAAGGTGGAGAAGGAAGAGGAGAGAGGCAGGGAGGGGCGGGCGGATAGGAAGATAGAGAGAGGCAGGGAGGGGGAGGGAGGGAGGAGCGGAGAGAAGAGAGAGAGAGAGAGAGAGAGAGAGAGAGAGAGAGAGAGAGAGAGAGAGAGAGAAGGGAGTCAATTGTTTCCATCGTTCTGCGTTATTGCGTTAGACATGTCTTTAAACACGTTTTTTGTTGTTGCTAAACATGTTCCCAGCAACGTATTCCCGGTAGGTGTGAAATATGTATATTAAGTATATATATATAACTTTATATATACTTTTTATAAAAAGAGATTTCAAGATTTTCAAAAGAGGTGGATACAGGGGGCAAAAAACTCGAAATGGAAGATTCTTTTGGGCTTGTTATAACTCAGTTTTTTATGGACCGATTTTGATGAAATTGGCATGAATCGAGACATCATGGATATGACCTTTACCATAAGTACATACATTTGAAATTTCGGGAAAATTTCTAGGCGTTCACAGGGTTTCAAAAATAGGACGATTAGTTCCTCAAAAACCGAATTAGTAAAAGAGTTAAAAGCACTTTTTTGGCTCCTACTAGTCATGTTATGCTGAAGAAGTACAAATTGTATTACAATGTTTGTATAATAATAGCATTCATGTGTTCCTCATATTAACTTCAAACTTTTGGCCTTAAATGACCTCCAGTGACCTAGCAACTACTTACAATGATCTTTTGTGCATTTAATATTATCCGAAAACGTCTCCAATCCTTTGAATTCACGATTTCCTGAAATTCCATTTTACGACTGTTGCGACATAGATTAAATACAATGACATTTTAGGTCAAAGCTTCGTGGCCCAACCTGATATCAGGCTGAAACCTGGTACAAACGTAGAAGGCACTTTTCTACGTCATATATATTCCGGCTTTCACATTTGAAAAATACGCCAAATTTTTTGTTTTAAAGCCAAATCGTGATTTTGACATTGACCTGGGCTTGTCAAGTGATCTTAGATGAACAAAATTGTATTTGTACGTTGCCAAGCTGTTAACCTATACATCCATATAAAGTTTTAAGATCCATCTTAAAAACGTTGTTTTTGGCAGTCATTTTCCTTTTACCCTTAACAGGGCCAAAAATGGCCTGAGGTGCCTCCCAAAAACGTTGTCTGGCGCCGCCCCTGAGCAAAACAGAATCATGAAGTTTTGTTACAGTACGTAGAAAGAACAGGTTGGAAAAGTCAAAGAGTTTCGTGACGCTGCGTCTAAAACCCTGTAATTGTCAGCAAAAAACCTGAGGGGAAACAAATTCAGCTCCCTTACCGGGAATAGGGTTAAACCCCAGTTGTTGAACATGGGGAGCGAGCTCTTGAGGAAAAGTGAAACGCCTTCTTGTGGGATGCAGTGATATTATAACTTACCTCATCTTTCCAACAATCTATCGTTTGCCTTCGCACCAAGACTTAATACAATGAAACTCTCCAAAAGGCCCGACAAGTTGTCGTAAGCCTTACTTAAACGGAGAACAAGTACAAAGTTAACTAACTGTCTTCTCCATGATTTGAAAAAAAAATTCTGAATAATTTTGTCGTATTCCATGGAAAGCGGTGATTCAGAGAGACCGTAGTGAGAAACGCCATGAACCAATTTTCAAGTTTGAAATGAAAATTATTTCCTAGCGGTGCGGCGGAAAATCGAAAAATTTTCGGTGCTCTGGCGTTATTGTCGCAAAAGTTACCCATAAAAAATGAGAGGTGAGCAGTTTTTTCGCGCCGTAACCCCCCTCCCATCCCACCAGTGTATATACAGTGACAAGGGTAATGGGATGATAAAAGGTGATGACAGTGTGTGTGATGACAGTGACAGTGTGTCTCGCACATAATGGTGCGAGGACTACATATGACCTCATCCAAGGTCGCAATTGCCATTTATTTAATATAATTCATTTGAAGGTTTTCTGATCTGAATACAAATTTATGACTACTTTTGTTATTTCCGGCTAAAATGCCTTGAGAAACTTGCCTCATGAAACGTAATTAGTTTAGTTTCAAAAACTTTATACAATCCAGCAAGATTTGAGTTCATTTTGTTTTGTCACCAATGAGCGTGTGTCAGTATAATATGCGTATATTTATGCGTATATTGGCTTGATAATGAACACAATCCACGATCTGTACGCAGTAAATGGCATTGCCAAAAGTGTGTCACATATTGAATTAGGCGTCCTGCGACGTTATTCATGGCCTTGCCTTAGCAATGGAATTTAGGCCAGCCATTCAGGGCCATTGACTACCCTTTCAGTCAGCACAAATCGACCTAGTGGTGTGAGTACTTGAGTAAGAGTGTGAACGGTTTCCTCACCAGTAAGTGATGGGTGGCGACGCAACCAATATGTGATGGGTTAACAGTGAGAAAGGAGCTTGTCTCTCCCTTATTTTCGTAATGTCTTCGCATTATGTACATTACCAGAAATACTCAAATTTAACCTGCCGCTGGCTGGAGCATTTCGCCATCTGTACGGCTTGGTCCGGTAGTAGACATTCTCTTAAACTTTGGTGGCAACAAAGTTTAAGAGAGGTGCTAAAACATTGCGAAAATGGGAAAGAGACAAGCTCTTACAGTGTCGAAAAAACCATTCGTGTCTGCTCTATATGCCGCTGAAGGCAGCTGTGGGGATCCTGGCCCTGGCCATTTTTTCTCCTCTATGAGCTTTTTTGGAATCTTACGTGAAGCCACCTCCGTCATGTTCCACTGATAATGGATGATGGTGTGAATTGTACCACAGCTAATGCTGAGACGCTCCGCTATGTCATTAATGGAACTGCGGCGGTCGGCCATTATCATCTCCTCCACTTGGGCGACGTTAGAGTCGGTGGCTATCGTCTTTGGCCTCTATGCACGAAACATACCTTGCACGCTCTGTCTCCCGTCTTTCAACTGCCGTGTCCTTTTTTGCACAGTGGAATCACCAGCGCCATGGCTCCCATAAACAATAACAAGTTGTTTGTGGATTTTGGCGGCCAACTCACCCTGTATCGCAAAAAAACGTATCACTGAATGTTTCTCTTCTCGGCCTGCCCATGCCATTTTGGTGTACTATGAGACAATGATGTCATTAGGACGGCTTTTTTTCTAGCAGGAGATGAAGTACATTTCTCATACTAACAGCTGTTGGTGAAAAAAGAATGAAGTTAAATGCATGAAAAAATCTCGTGCATAGGCGTCCTACTTTTTTGACATGACTTCCCGGAACTTACTTATTGAGCAACGCACCCACCTCACCCCTTTTCTCCCACACTTTTAGCGTGCCTAGCAGTGGCGTGATTTGTCGTAACTGAAATGCATACCGATGGTCCATATCAGCCTCAAAATCATTGTCTTTCA